>BGPT01002128.1:4128-73098 GCA_003297045.1 Symbiodinium sp. clade C Y103 | reverse complement strand
GGGTTCGCTCTGCCATCCATGACTCACAACAACTCACCTCTCCTATAGTGTGCTATTCCTGAAACTTCCGCCACCGCCTTGTGCGGTACTACTGGTATCTTTTCTTTTGCTCCCTCGGGGGTTTTCTAAACCATATTGACACACATGCATATTATATAATTATATATATATATATATGTGTGTGTGTCACTATATATATATATATAATACATGTTTGTCTTTTCTACTTGTTGTTTCTTGAACCGTGCCACATATATAATTTTCTTCTTTTGCTGAGGTCAATGGAGTTGAGAAAGGATGCGGCGGAAAAACAATGGACAGGGACGAAACTGGCATCACACTTCCGGTGTGCCCGCCTGTCTTCAGCAGTGAAGTCATCATGGACTACTATCCTACCCCGTCATTTTCCCAGACAATGATGTATATCAAAAAAGCAAATACAGTATGGGTTTGTCTGAAAATAGGCTGCCCAAAAATCCACTGGCTTATCATCATTTTCACTCTTATGATGCTACCCCACCTGAAACGACACACCCATATGCTTTATCCGAGTCTAATCAATCTATGGCCTTCACTTAAGGGCGACTTTGTACCAATGAACGAAGGGGAACCAATGGTAACCACGTTTCGTTGATACAAATGGGTCTAGATACTCCCCAAACACGACAAAGTGCTGGCATTTTCCCACATCTTGTGCCTCAAAAGGTGGCAACGCAAACTAAATGCACCACCGTCTGTTCCAAAGTCAATGCACCTGCCCAAGAAAAAAAACTCATGTTTAAAGCATTTTAAAGCCACCTTTCCAAGGTATAAAATGGATGGAAATTGTAACAAACGTACTATTTCCTTTACGTACGCCGAATTATATGCATAATTTAGAGATAAACTATAATTATAGATAAATACCGACAATATGTTGATATATATATATATATATTTTTTATATAATATATATATATATATATGTATATTATGTTTATATATAATTAGTATATATATATATAATCCCCTTTCCTTTGGAGTCCTCCATTGTTTCCTCATTTTTCATCAGAACCTGCCCAGGTTCGGTTCTCCCGGCGCCTCCAGCATTTGAGGAAACCATCTCACAGGATTGGCCACCTCGATGCGCCCAGCATTTTGCTGTTCAGTCGGCGGCGGCTTGGTTGACATTGAACAAACAATGATTCAATCATGTTTTTTAGTCCAATTTGAGTCCAAAAAATGGGATTCACTTCGGATTCAACAAGGTTGACCCGAAGTCTCATGATGAAAAATTACAAGTTGAGTCAGTTTATTATCAAACGCAGTCAAGAGCATGCATGATATTGCAATGATTCAAAAACAAACATGGTCATAACAAAAATATTTGGTATGTAGAAATATAACACATAGAATAATATAGATAATGTACAAGCATCAAAACAAAGCATTGAGATATACACAAAACCAAGGGTTTTGGAGCATAGAAGGGATGGTACTAATCACTGAACGTGATGAAATCCACGTCATCCAAAATCTAAAATGTTCATGAATTGTGATGATAGACACACAGAGGCTTCGGTTCGAAGCGGTCTCTAGTGATACAAGTGTGGTCAAGGGAACAATCCATCTCCCCAATGGATGGGTGGTGAAGCAATTTGTCAGCTCCACCTACTTTATGTTGACCACACTCCGTTGCTCAAAGCAGCAAGAAAATAGGCCTGCGCTTCGTCGTCCTCTTCTAGGAGACGCTCGCTGGACCTTCGAGTTCTAGATCGCGCCGATGTCTCACGTTGCCTCCGGCATAGTTCCTTCTCCTCGTCGTCAATCTTCAGAGTCGCAAACTTGAGAAGGTGCAAAAGGGTGCCGTTTCCCTTCATGAGATCAGCCTTCGTCATGGAGTCTACCGGCATTCGTTGGTGAGGAGTCCAGCGGATGTGGGAGCCGGTCTTGATCAGCAAATCCACTATGACTGCTAGCTCCAAAGCGGTTCGACGATCCTGCCGGCTTGAGGGACACTGCTTTGCCAAGGCATCGTACAAGGACTTGGCATCCGTCACATTGCATTGTTCTTGTCTCCCGGCCAGTTGACATTCTTCTGGAAGATACACCAGAAACGGAGACAAACTCTTCCTCCAGTCGTTTGTGATCACATCGCCGAAGAGCAGGTCTCGGTAGAAGATCTGCAGCCATTCAATCTCCCCAAGGCATTGAGATAAAGCCATCGTCTCTGAGGCCATTGTGCTCGTCACTCTTCTCTTCAACTTGCTGGATCTCCAAGACAGCACACTGATGGGAATCTTCCTGTCATTGGAGGGTAGTAGATCGGATCCTAGCACCATCCAAGCACCTTGAACTGGATCTTCCGGAAGCCCTGTATCATCTCTGCCTCTGCTGTCTCCATCAACTCCACCAGCATCACTGATGCCCACAAAGGTCATCCTCTTGCTGTCAAAAGCTCTGAGACGAATACCTTGGCTTGCTGTACTTCGCAGGTGGCCAACCATCTTGTTCAAGAGGACCGCATCTCCAACTGTTGCCTTGTGTAGTCGGCTGGATAGAATCGAAACAGTCCCGCTGGCCTCAGGTCGGGTTTGATGTGCCACCCAACTGACTCGGTACAGCTTGGACCGAAAGTCTTTGAACTCCTCCTCATTCAGCTCAGCCTCTTTGTTGGAGCGTCTGCCCTTTGCCAATTTCACAGCTTCCACCTTCTCCAGGATGTACTTCTCCTGGCTCAGCTTGATCTCACCTTCCAACTGTTGGATCTTGCGTCCGATGAACTCAGTGCTGCCCTTCTCCCATTTCCCAAAGCGGAAGCGCCTCTCCAACTTCTGCTGGATCTCCTTTCGAATCTCCTCCGTCTTTGTGCAGATCAAGAAGTCGTCCACTTCAATGAGGATGATGGCCAGAAGGTTGCCCTCGTCATCGTGTTTGACATAGACGCAGGGGTCCAACAGAGATTTTCTCATATTCATCTCCTTGAGGTAGTCGGTGATCGTTTCGTGCCATCTCACTGGAGCATCGTCCAAACCGTAAATCGGGGCGATGAGTTCTATCAAGTCTGAGCCATGGTCCAGTGGTGTGCCTTCGCAGGGAGAGACAAATATCCTGCCACGAGGACGTACCAGCTTGTTCGATTGAGCGAAAGCTGCCTTGACATCTGCAAAGCTGAGCGCCATGCCCTCGTTGACAGCAACCTGACAGACTAGGTTGAGAGCTTCTGTAGAAGGTGTCGGGGCAAACGTGCGGAACGTCCCGCTGTCAGGGTCACGATGTCCGTGAACGCAAAATCTCGATTTTGCTTTGTATTGGTTCACCCCAGGCATCGGCTTCCTTCTTCGGACCATGCGGCTGGACATAATCCTGTGGGCGAATTGAGTTCTCAGCTTTTCTGCCTCCGCGCCTCTCCACACTTTGACGGCTTTGAACTCTTTTTCCAAGCTCTCCCACTCCTTCAAATCAGCTTCTCTGAAGCTCTGGATTTCCTCAGGTGACATCTGAGACCATGTCACCTCGCCATTTCGAGCAGGTTCTCCAGCGTAGAGATCCTCACATTCTCCTTCAGCATGAGCAAGAAGAAATAGGTTGTTCCAAAGGACCTCTTCTGGATTCTGTTCAGAGGAATGCTGGTTGAAGAAGATGCTTGCCGCCTTGAACTCCTCCATATTCTCTGATTTGAGCTCATCAACGCAATTGACTCCTTCGAAATGTCCGGGATCTCTCTCTTCTCGCACATCCCTTGCAAATCGCCTTTGTCGCAAGAGAACCTCAGGCAGAGGTGACCTGGATCTCCTTCTCATGTGAGGCCTCTCCTCAATCTCTTGAATCCTCTCAGATACTGAAGCCGACTCCCTCGTCTCAGATGGAGGTAGAGCCTCAATTGAAGCTGCGGCTTCTCTGGAATGTCCTTCACCACTTTCATCGGGTCCATCACCGTCTTCCTGAATGGCTTGAAGCTCTCCAAGACGTCGCCTCTTTGCTTCCGAATCTTCTGATCTCGCTGACAAGCTTCCTCCAGGAGGCTCTGAAAGAGGCTCCGACACTGTCTCCAGAGATCCTCTGCGAGACTCTCGATGTGTCTGCACTTGCTGTCTTGCCAGAGCTGGAGCCGCATTGGAGGAGAGACCACCGCCAGGAAGAGGACGTAGTAGGTGTCCAGCACCTGCGCCAGTCCCTTGAGCTTCAGGAGGATCACCTCTGGCATCTTGGGAAACTTCTCGATCAGCAGGATGTAGAGCTCCTTCACCTCTCTCTGCCGGAATCACGGTCGCTCCCTCTTCCGAGTTCGACATAGTCGTCCTCCAAGCTTGAGGAGGAGGAGGTCCTTCTCGAGCAACGTCCACGGCGCCTGTCCTTTGACTCCTCATCTGTGACATGAGATCTCGATACTGCTCGGAGGTAACCACCTGCATCGCCAACTCCTCCGTGCTTGACGCTGGTCGTAGCTGGTCAGAGTTGCACTTCCATAGTCTGCTTCTCATGGCCACGTACACAGTGTGTCCGTTCTGCAAGATCACAAGACCAGGCCCTACCCACCGAGAACGTTCACCTCCTCTGGCCGTCCTCCAAACCAAGACCCATTGTCCAGAAGTCCAAGTTCGATGTCGATGTAGAGGTGGCTGTCCAGCATCCCGAACTCGTTCTCGACTTGTCATCTCCATTGCCAATTGTTTGGCCTTCTCACGAATGTTGTGGGCTTTTCTGAACTCGAAGGCAGCCGTGTCAAGTTCTGCAGGGTCACATAGTACATCAGACCACCCAGGGCTGCAGGTTGTGGCATCCGACATGAGCTCCGTCGGGATTCTCGGATTCCTCCCATAGACCACTTGTGCAGGACTGAAGCCACCACGAGAAAACCAGTTGTTCTTTGTGGACACCAGTTGAATGGCGAGCTCCTCCAGGTCCTCGAGAGACTCCACTAACGAACTGCCAGACTCAACCTCCAACTCGATTCTGTCTTTCAGCCACTGACCATGTCGTTCGACCCTTCCATTCTGCCATGGGCTCTGGAGGATGCGTAGCTGCTCGAGTCCACGTTCAAATCGACCGCGCGACCTCCATGCCGCCATCAGTGATGAGAGCTTCAGGAGGACCATGAGGTCGTATCCAGGCATTGAGGAAAGCCTTCCAATTCTCCTCGGAAGAGGGTGTCCCGCCTGATGGTTCTCCTCCACACGTGGGACGCACCATGCAAGTGGTTTGCCAGTTTGAACCATGATCCACCACGTTCAAAAAGGGAATCTTCTTGCCGTTCCACTTGATGTAGAAGATGTCTGCACCTGCAATTCGATTGAACTCAAACGTGCGAGGATAGGCAGCTGGCCTTCTTCGAACTTCTCTCCTTTGTCTCATGCATTCCTCACAGTGCATCTCATCTCTCACATATCTGATGACCTTGGGTTGAGCTTTGGCGGCCTTCAACATCACCAGCATACGGTCTTTTGGAAGATGTCCCATGTTGATGTGCAGCCGCTTGACCATATCTCGTTGATCTCGAGAGAGAGGTCTGGCATCATCCACCCTGGAGGCGGGATCTTGTGCTTCGTCTGGTAGTTCCCCTTCCATCTCCTCTGCAATCTCGTCTTCCTCAGGGTTGATCTTCATGGCAACGCCTGTCCACAGCATCTGCTGGGTCAGGCCCTCAATCACACTTTTCACAAGGCCTTCCGGCCACACCTGAGCTCGATGAGGTAGTCCATGATCCAACACCACGTGCTCGTGCGACTTGTTGCATTGGAGCTTGGAGATCACCTGTGCAATGCCCATGTGGTTCAGCATAAAGGCGGTCCGCTTCTTCGAAAGTCCCTCTGGAACAACCCGAAGACCAGCCATGCACTGATCAAATGCCAAGTGCAGGACGTCCCTCTGCCGTGCCAACCATCGGGCAGCATGGGTGTTCCAACTCGAGGCACCGTCGGGCTGCTCGAGCACGAAGAACTTGTCCCGCTTGATGCGGTGCTCGGCCACCTGGATCGTGAACTGGAACATAGCCATGGCTGCACATTGCAGCCTTTGCCTGTCCTCCGCGGACATACGGTTCCAGTTCACGTTCATTAACGTGCTGAACCCTCGGCATTCCGGTGTCATCAACACGAGGTCGGGGTCCTCTCGTCGGAGATCTGCCCAAAACTTGTGACGATCTCGAGCACAGAAGAAGTCCCACCCGTCATCCAAATCATAGTTGGGAGGATCGGAGACGGTGAGATGCTTCATTTCTCCGGCAGCTCGCTGTCTCAAGATCTCGGCAGTGACCCTCTTTGGAGAAAAGAGCTCCATGACCTTGAACTCCTTGATCTCGGGCCCCGACGTGTCGGTGGAGTTGGAGCTGGACAACATGGAGACATCGGAGTCGTCCTCTCGATCCAGCAGCTGCTCCGTCATCAGATCCGCCGGAATATCTTGTCCTTGAAGAACCTTCTTCACGGCCTTCTTGACTCCAGTGGAAACTCCAGTCTCATAGTCGTCCACCAGGTCCTCGTCCGCCAAGTACTCAAAGAGCTCCTCAGTCTCCCAGGCCACCCTCACCTCCCCATTGGCAGTCAAGTAGTTCTGGCATCGAGATCGCCGTAGAGCTCGATGGAACATAGGTCTGGCTGCCGTCTGAGGTGAAGAGGACAGGATCAGCTTCACGGAGGCGGTAGATTCGGTATCTGATCCCAATCTTCTTCGTCTCGGGATCGAACCATCAGCTGAGTCATCTGATTCATCATCTCTGCCACGTGACCTTGACCTTGTTGCACCGTCTGAATGACCATCGCCTGAGACGCCATCGACTGCTGCTGCATCTCCATCATCGCTTGCTGCCCACTGACCAGAGGGGTAATGGCTTGTGACAGGACTGAGGTGAGGCCCGTCAGAAGCTGACTGTTCGCTTCCACTAGGGTCCGTTCCAGATTTTGACCCGAACCGCTGGCCATGCCTGAGGGCTCCATCATCTCTGAGCGATTTTTCATCTTTCTCAGGGTTTTTATTTGCTTGAGCTTGAGCTGTCGGGCTTTGTCCTGGGTCTCGGAAATCGTGTTCGTCGGCACATAGCCTGTATCCTTGGTCTTCACCTTGTCCATCTTCTTGGAGAACGGCGTGTAGCTCAGCTTCTCCTTGCATCGCAGACACTTCTCCCACGAGCCGTACTGATTGCGACCCGTCACCACGCAGTTCTGTGGATGTGGGCATGGTAGATCTTTGATCACCTTCTCCTTGTCCTCCTGTCGCTTCATCGTCAGTAGCCGATCTGCCAGGCGAAGCCATGTGGTCGCCGAACTGCGAGGCATTCGGGACAGGAGCTTGAGCGAATTGAGATTGGTCCTGAGACCGGGGGCAACTTGAGCCTTCACACTGAGGATATTCGTCACATCCGAGATTCATGAATGTCTTGCCATGCTCATCTTGACGTCTGCAGAAAATAGTCATTCCAGTCCACATTTTGGAGTCTTTCAAGTTCTTGCTCTTCTCCAACCAGTTGTCATGAGACTGAGATACAGAGCCGTCTGCAAAATGTCGGATGGTGAACCTCGTGCCCTCCAACAAATTTACCTCTTGACCAGTGGGATTGTGTGGATGCAAAACAGGTGTGTCATGGACCTTGAAAACTAATGGGGTGCCTTCCACGACATGCCACTTCCCTTCCCCAGGCAGCTCACACATATATGCCTCACTGTCGGACGATGCCGTCTGATCAAGATTGAAAGCGCCGTCGGACAGTCCGTAGAGGTTACGGACTTGCTCCGGCACTGGAAAAAGTCCTCCACTCCAACGGGTAATGTAATGTCAACAGTTCTATGGCCGGTCTTGAGGCGGTACATCTTGTCCTGCGTTCCATGCTCCTGATACTTGATGACATTGGCCTTCGTGTCAATGACCGATCCTGCACTCTCCAGCAATCCAATGGATAACAAATGCGGCACGTCCTCCTTCACAACCGTGACACGAACAATGCCAGGTGCTCCTCCAAGAATAGTGGGAACCAATGCCACATAGAGGGTTGTGGCTTGACCTCCAATGCCAGAAGCTCGACCCGGGTTGTCGTTCAGCTGAATGGGTTGCAGGCCCACTGCAGCCAGCTTCCTCTTCAGGTTCAGGAATGCAGGCTCCCCAATGAGATCTTGTCCCGCTCCAGGATCTATGATAGCATGTCCCGCCGGCATTGACAGGAAGGCTTCGTTCGAGTTCATCTTCTGGTCCTTGAACTGCTCGAGGATCTTCTTGGCATAGTCCGGGATCGCCATGGCCACAAAGTTCTCTGCCATGTCCTTGTCCGCAATCTCTGTCTCCACATACGCTAAGAAGGAGAGACCACCCGCAGATGAAGAAAATGAAGAGGCTGATGCACCGCCCAGAAAGACAAAGGCTGAGGGCTTGCCATGACCAGCAGTACCACCCTTGCTGTTCCTTTCTTGTTCAAGTCGTTCTGCTTTCGACCGGTATGGCTTCTTGCAGTCCTCCGCCCAATGTCCTCTGTCTCCGCAATTGCTGCACCTGGACACCTTCTTGATCGCCTCCACGTTCATGCCTCTTCGACCCTTCTGATGCCCCTTTCTCCCATAGGGTCTCGAGTCTCTATCGGCAAAGTGCCTTCTGTCCTTGCGCTGAGCCTGCTTCAGTTTCTTGTTCTCCTTCCATGACCTCTTTTCTCGCTCAATTGCCATGAAGATCTCAACGGCGGCCTTCTCGTCTACATCCATCTTGTCGATCTCCGCCAGAATCTCTGTCTCGTCCTCCGTGTTGATGGAGATATCGGACTCCTCATCCGAGTCCTTCTCATCCTGCTCAGCCATGCCTACAAAGTTCGCAGACTTCCCTTTGGAGATAATACTCTCTTCTTCCAAGTCGAGAATCTTCAAGGCTCTGGAGACTGTTTGGAACTCTGTTGAGCCACCTGTCAAAGTCCTCAAATTCATAGTCCCCTGTTTGCCTAGCGCCGCATGCTCTTCCAGGAGGATGCCCTTCAGGTCTGCTGGGAGAGGAACATAGCGCTCCGCCATGGCAAACTCCTGCTCTCTTCGCAGCGCAAATTGCGAAACTGTCTCCTCAGACTTTCGTGTTCCTTCAAAGAGAGCTCTCCTGACTACTCTTCTCATATCCGTTGCCTCTTTCTCGCCTGCCAACACGTCCATGATGTTCAGGATGTTCAGCAAGTACCCCTCGCTTGTGAGGATCACGTCATCTAAGTGCTCGAAGCGAGCCTGTAGATCCCAATCCATGGACTTGAACACTCGTTCAGCACGACGACCAACAGCAACGTCTGTTGACTGATCCCATCTGGTGACTGCACGCTTCCACAGTCGGTAGTTCGCCCATCCAGGCCAAGCTGGAGGATCGGCGTAGTCTCTTCCTCGTCCTTCTCCTGCATCTCGCCAGTCTCGCCATTGACCCCAACTATCATCCCACCAGGTTCCCCTCTGCCAGGATGAATCCCACCATTGACTCCAAGGATCTTGCCCTGCAGTCCATGGATCCCCAGGAGGTTGTTCGGCGTCAGCTGGCCTATCTGCAAGAGGTGCTCGAGGTGGTTGTCGTTCTGCGTCCACCCTGACGAAGTCCTCTACTGAGCCGCTCAAAGTCGCTGATCCACCATCTTGTCCTTCACCACCATCGGCTGGCACTCCGCCTCTGTGAGCCGATGCCTGCGCCGCCATGGCGCCCGTCACCTAAGGCTCCTGGTTCGCTTAACCGAAGCACACAGAGGCTTCGGTTCGAAGCGGTCTCTAGTGATACAAGTGTGGTCAAGGGAACAATCCATCTCCCCAATGGATGGGTGGTGAAGCAATTTGTCAGTTTACAACAAACGAGACTAAGCATATACAAACAACAACAATGGGGACATAATAACCATTCCCATGAAACGGGGTGAAAGTGTTTTTTTTTTGGTTTTTATATACTTGCAGTTGTAATCTATTCTCGAATGGACATGGGAAAAGCATGACACGTGCCAAAATATATCCGTTCCGGGAGTTGCCACTGCTGCCAGGAGGCAATGTGATGAAGGATTTCCTTCAGCGAACTGACCATGGACAGGATAGTTGAGCAACATTACCAAAGGTCACAAGTCTTGAAAGAAATGTTCTGCTCAAATCTGCTCAAGTGTAGGTTTGGAATGGTTTGGACTGGTCCTCCTCCTTTTGTGTTGTTGCAAAAAAAAGGAGAAAAAGTATCACCTTTCATGTTTCCAGAACCAATTTCTCCAACTTAAAGAGAGAAATTGAGTCCAAAGCTAGCGAAAACTCTGACACTGAGCCCTGATCGCGCAAGCCCCTCGACCCATGGCTTCGGCAGCTTAGATTGGCCCATTTAAGGGTCAATGGATGTCACTGAGGTACAGTATACATGTGGATGTGTATATACATATATATATATATACCTGTATATATACACTGTTCAAGCTTGTTCAATCCTATTCATCTCAAACGCCCCCACCACAAAATAGAACTCTCAATCACGTGGTTCAAACTCAATGCCACAAACCATCTACAAGTCATCACCATTTTTATGATGGGTGGGATTCCAATCATCCCCAGTCATGGTAGGTTTGCCGCCCAGTCTCGTTCTTTTCATCAGCCACCTCCACCACCGGCGGTTCAAACTCCTGCCAGGTGCCAGTCGGCGAACGAAATACGCCACAGGTCACTTGCCTCAGGGACAAAAGCGACACAGGGAGAGGGGGAAAGGTTGGGGTGGCCCTGCACATGTGTACCAAATATGATGTACAAATACTGTGACTATTATTAGGAATTAAGAGTATTCTTATCCTATATTGATATATACTCATATATCCATGTATGCAATCTGTTAAGTTATTTCAAAACTATACACATGCAAAACATGTGACCAGGACAAAAGGGAATGACCCAGCAAGGCTTTTTTACAGTGTCACTTTCAACACCTTGGTCTGAAGTGTAAGATGCATGTGGACGAGCATGGCCATCCACTTCCAAGAAGGTGATTCAGAATTTCTTGAGGGTCAGGCTTGTGCGCAAAAAATTTCGTATTCTTTTGGTGGCAAAAGTTGCATATATCGACTGTAAAGTCAGAACCATTCAAAGCCAGAAAAGACACAACTTCCAAACCGAGCAGTTTTGGAACTCCTAGATTTTTTCCACACCCCGCGCGAATCAAAAAAACATGCAAGATCAAGGGGCTGGCGGAAGGGCGCAGTCCAAATGGCTTCAAATTTTGATGCCAAATCTGCCAAGCGCAACAAATTTAGCACCTGAAGCTTCCCGGTGGATCCCCACGGCTGGCTAACAGAACGGCATGATGATGTTGGACTTTGATTCTTGAGTTACAAACAATGGTGAATAAAATAATTCATGAATGTGACTATATAATCATCAAAAAAACATTAAAAAACCGTTTGAATCATAATCCTGAACCATCAGCATCTATAAGCTACTTCTCTACTTCTTGGTTGCCACATGCCATGTGGGTGGGTCCCCCATATTTTTTTCGTCCCAGCATCTGCGGCAGCCCCACGATCGTTGTTGGAGAGAATCACCAGGATATATCTCTGAGACAAGGCCTTGTTGAAGGGGGGCTGTTTGGCATCACCAAGTTGGAATAGTCATGAATACTGAATACTGTATTCACCAACATTTGCCGCGCAAACAAAAACTGCAATTAACCGAGCTGTAGGCAAACATACCATGCATGGGCCGTATTGGATTGGGAATCAATTCCATCAGCTCTTCCAGTCACTGTCAACTCACTAGTGGCGGAGGGCATCAGGCTCTTCCTGCTTTGTGCCATGCCACAGTGGTTATCTTTGAGCGGAAATCTTACTCAGCCAAAGACAGGCTATGGTACAGTGTGTGACTGTAAGATTTTCATAAGTTTAACGGGCTACTGGATTCCCAACATCACCCTAAGAAGTGGACAAAATATCACTAACGATATAGAATCCTTTGGATCCCAAACCACCAAGAGAAAATGACCACTGGTTACCACAAACAAAATGTTGGTTGAATGTAAAGTCAACCAAGAAAACAGCCAAGAAAACAGCCACGGCTTGTGAATATGATGTACATACCAAGCGGGGTACAGTTCATGACTTTTGGGGGTACCCTCCAACTATTCCAATTTATGCATATATATAATATTATAGGTGTACAAAAATCCGGGGGATCTCTGGAAAACCCCAGCCCCAGTGAGTTTTTTTTTCAACATTGCAAACATGAAGCCATGGGAAGCCCCTGTGTGAATGGGTCAAAACATGTCAAAACCATGTTCCCCTGGTAAACAAACACACACACACACACACACGCACGCACACACCAGAAAAAAAAGGGATAAAACTGGTAAATGGATGTTCATCCTATAGGTTTTGCCCCAGTCATCACACTCTCTCTGAGCCATAGGCCTGCAACATCTGGCGCAAGGCAGTGAGTCGGCCCGACTGAAACGGAGACTCGAAGTTGTAGCTCAACAAATCTTCAACGCTCCTCAAACGCCCCATGGCCCCATGGCCGGCTGCGATTGGGATTGGGGGCACCATGACCACAGCTACCAGCTCCAGGGCCAGGCCAAGCATCCAATCGGTTCCCTCCAAATCACAGGCTTCCCATCCAAGATCATCAAAATCTCGGTCTGAAGGCATGAAAGTAGCAAGAGTCCTTGGAATATCTGGGAATCATCCAGAATCCGATTCCAGGGGCCCACTGCTATTTGGATGGTAGCGTTTCTGAGGGCGCAGTTTCTCGTTTGCTTCTTTGATTGCAATTTCTGCGCGGCCACGTATGTGCATGATTTCAGTTTACTCAACACGAAAGGCTTGCCTAAACTCTGGCCATTCACTCAATCGGCTTAGACCCTGTGGCCGATGTCCACTTTCCACGTTAGCTCGTTCCAATAGCTACGCGTACAAACAAAATCCCAAAGAGTTAAGCAATCCCCGTGTCTTCTGAAGCTGTCAAACGGCAGTGCCTAAAACAGCGCGGCTGCACTACGCCAAGTTGGCCGAGATGGATAATTCGAGCGGAAAGCTCAACAGCTGTTTTGAAGTGCAATGGCTTTCCTCTCTCCAGTTCAACGATTATAAAAGTCAAAACTGTCAGGGGTCGCATTGAAGGTTGGGCAGAGTCAATGCCATTGAGTAAGTGGGTCCTTCCAAGTCATACTTTACGGTCCACGTCCTGGTTACCAAGTGGCCAAGTGGTTCTACAGATTGGAGGCCTAGATATGCCTAGATGCTACGCCTGGTATTCTCTTTCAAATAACTGGGTTACAACCATGCTAATTCTGACCCCCTTCATTCCCCCTTTGCAACTGGCATGCACATCCAAGTGCACAATGTCCGTGTCATCCAAGTCGCAAGGTTTCATCGAAGTCAAAAATGATCAAATCCACAGGCAGGTGCGCACCTCAATTTTTGAGCGAAGGTCAACCCTGGATTAATAACCCCTTTGGCTGTTTAGTTGGGGTGTATCAATTTATGACTATTGGGGGATTACCACCATAATCTACAAACCATGGTTTATTAATCCGGGGGTGACATTACAAAGCTGAGTGTCTGTGACTCTACAAGAAACACGCTTTGCCATTGCAGGATTTGAGCCAATATCCCTGATGCAATTTTGCTGCACCTGCCCCTACAATCCAAAAACTGTCATAAGGAAAGTCTTTCGGCAAAGACCGTTTTAGTATGTTTTAGTAAGAAAAGACATCAAAAGGTATCCTGAGCATACACCTGTAAATGGACCATTTTTTTTGGTGCCATTGGACTGCAAACTGATACTTGTTGCTCCAATGTATGCAATGCTTATATTGTTCTCCATCTCACTTCCAAGGTTTGGAGCCTCACATCGACCCAACCTATTTCAAGAACTCTTGGTAGAAATGCGGAGCACGAAATTCTGTTCTTTTGATATTTGACCCCCTGAATCCACGACGTTTTGATGTCTTTCCAAGATATGTTTGTGTATTTCCACGGTTTGTCCACGAGTAGGTGCGATGCGAACAAAGACTTTCAATTTGTTTGGCAGGGAAAACCGGAGCGCTGAGGAACATCGCTTTTCAATCCCTGAGACCCACTATCTTGTGCAGGTCCGGTCCCAAATTGGTGAAAATCTGTGGCAATTAATTGTGACTAAACAAGCTGGCAGTACATAACACAGTACACATAACACATCATGTGACATCGTGGTCCCATGATTGCCCTGTTCGGTTTCTCAGCAGGCTTAATGCGTTGGACCCCAAATGCAGCAGGTTCCTTTTTTAAGCTCTTTCGTTGAGGGCCAACAACAAACACCCTGTGACACTGCAACTAGTGCATGTCGGCAACTACTATTTTCGAAGTGTCGCTCCACGCAATGCAGACACAGAGTTTCCTGCAGCGCCCAGCGAAACCAAAACGTGCTAATGTTCTCTGGTGGAAGTTTCACCCTGCTTCACCAATGCCAATCATAAATCTCCTCATGAACTAGCAACCTTCTACAAGAAATCGAGGCTCAACTCCTGAGATTGGTCACAACTGGGCTCCAGGTTTGCAATCTCTGTGATTCCTTTGGTGCCAACGTGTTTGCCTAGTTGTGTATATCGGTCCGGGATGGTCAGGGTGCCTGTAATCAGAGCATTACCAGTTCACCAAATGCAATGAGGTGGTCTTTCAAGGTTTCCTCTCACTTTCATTGATGTCAAGGTCGTTTGTGATCCTGATTTGCACATGTATCATGATTCCTTTTTGGACTCCGAGATACGGCAAGAAAAAGAATGGAACAGACTGCGCAGTGATCCACTAGAAGGAAAGAGACAAACATGTTTAACTCTGGTGACTTAACATGGCAACGGATCCCGTTTTGAAGAGCAACAGAACCTACTGCAATGATTTGACACTTATGTGTCCAGGTTTGTTGACCAAAGAGTTTCGTCGGATATGTTGGGTACATATCGAGGGAGATTACCTCCATGGATATAACCCCCTTGCTAACCAAGTCTGGGTGTATGTTCAAGCCCAGTTTGATGACCTTAAAAACAGTAATTAATGACCTACATTAAAAACAGCGGATTTAAATCTTTAGTTCCTAGTCATTACCAGATTTCCCTGTCACTTCTGTTGTCGCTTCTGTTTGCATGGACCCAGTGGAAGGGTAATATGAGGCTTTTGCCATCGAAATGTGGCTAGTCCGTCCTTGTAGGTGGACGGTGCTTCTACGAACATCTTCAAGGTCTCGTAATCCTCCGCACAATGAGCTCCAATACCTCCCATATTCTTGACCTGGTAGCATCGGACTTACCAAACCAAACGCCGGTTCGGTTAGATTGCTGCACCATGTCTGGGCTATGGAGTCGTTCCAAACTGATTCATTTGGATCATGGGAGCAAACAACTGACTCGTACGCGATGTTTGGCAAGAAGCATTCCCATGCACCCCAAAAAGCCAGTCCACTTGGCTGTAGTGCCAAAACCAACCCAAAAAAGAGGCAAAATCCATCAGAGGGTTGTGCTAAACATCTTATGGGTAGCTATGGGTAGAAATCTACGGCGGCCCTGGCATGTTTTTCTGGTCGACCATCCCCATCCCAGTGTTAGATATTCGATGGCCTGACCACACCAATCATTTTGGCTGGAGAAATCATAGACCCATGAGGATCTCTGAAACCGATCTCCACATTTCATGACTCTTCCAAATAATTTCATAATCAAATATATAGGTTCAGTATCTCTCCAACTAATCGATCCCTAAACATCACTGGATTCATGCTCCCCCAAAAAAAAAATATATATGCCAAGCGTTTGTGGGTCTGCCCAATCCATGATCCAAACAGAGCATAACAAAGCCAGGGAGCGTAGCCCAGGTTTCGATAGTAGCCTGGGAAGTGACCGGGGTGGCCTTGGACCCTGCACCAGGGGCATGGTCGTTGGTGTCTTCAGCTTAGGATGACCAAACTTATCCTGCCAACAATGACAGGCTTGGCTATTCCAGTTGGTTTCCACAGCTAGGAGGTGTAGATTGATGATTGACTGTGGAGCCCTTGGCATTGGTGCATCTGATCAGGTTATAAGCCAGTCCTTTTTTGAGCATCCAAAGCCCGGAGCTTTAGAAAAGTCTCGAAAGCTGGCAAGTCATCAGCACATAAGAAAGCCTTGTCAATACAACATGACTTGGTAAAAACTCCAAGGCTTCCAGTGAGTCAAGGACTTTTTTTTTGACGCAAGTCAAGGTGTGGAAAAGGCTGAAATCCACGGCTGATTCCCCGATGTTAATTGAAAGGCCTGGATTGGTTGAAGGGAATAAGCACCAACTCATGGGAACAAGATCTCCGTCACAACAAAAGAATAGGTAGTTCCTGCCACATTCATGGGCCCCCGCCACTTGATCCACCTGTGATTGCGAATGTGAATGCCCCTGTTTTATGTATGTTTATACGTATATATATATATATATCCTGAAAGTAAGACAATTTACCGGTGGTGTATGTGTATGCATGATTCCATCGAATCTGGGATATTCCCCCGCCAATCATTCTGGATGAACTAGCAATAGTGTCATTATTATGCATTACATCTTGGAATTATTGTTGTTCTTATCATCGGTATTATTGGTATTATTGTCACTATCATGATCATCATCGATCATTACCATTGATACATATTTTCTTTTATGTAATTATATACATATATATATATATATATCAGTAGTATTATATGTTCTTGCACAATTCTTTATTTATCACCAAACTATTCCAGACGTCGGCAGCATAGCTCCGTTCAGTGACCGTCATAGCGCGCCACTTTGCAAAAGCGCAAGACTTGCGCGCCGCTGGGGCTCCTTAGCTCCGAACTCCACTGGGCACATGAAATCTGGGGGGGGGTGCCCGATTTTCAGACACATCCACAAAAAAATGCTGGTTCAACTTGAGTATGTTGTCAATTTGAATAGATTCAATAGAATTTTGTTTGTCATTCTTTAATAGCAACCCTGAAAAGAGAGATAAGACACTCATCACACTGAAATAGTTTTGAGATATCGATCTTTTCGGGCTACCATATGTCATTTCTGTTGGTACGTATGGATGTATGGGTACTTGGAATTTTCAGAGGGATGGAAAGCAGGGATGTTACCTGGGAAACTAACACAAGGATACAAAAGGAACCCACTGAATTGCTATTCCGACTCAAAAACCTCATTCCAAAGAACAGTCAAAAGTCAAACTCCCCAGACCAACTTGCTACTGCTAAAGAATAGGTGCGAAAGAAAGGCCATCTGATCACACAAGGTGTCTGAAAGCCGCATTACATGCTATGACTTGCGAGTCATAGATAGTGATGGTCAACCTCAGGTATATAGGTACACAAAAAATAACAAGGCAACATGCTTGGTGTTGTCGCTCACTCCTCCACACCAAGTGATTTGGTTTCACTATTTGCGCACCAACGCCAGCCAAGGATTTGCCCAGTTGATTCATGTTTAATCACAAAATGGTGATATCACAAGCGCCAACAAAAATCCAACAAGCGGTGAACAAATTGGTCCTTCTCCTTAAATGGTGCAATTACCCTCAACAACAAAGACATCCAAATTTGGGTCCATACCGGCCATAGCTTTCTCGCCATGAAGGTTTTGCGATTGAAAGTGGATCCCTGGAATTTGATTTCTTTGATGCATATGTATTTTTGCAGATTGTTTGGCATTGAACCATTGTATTTGTTCTTCACGTAACTTTCAGATGACTTACTCTTTGATATCCAACTACAGGACTTCCAGCCGCTTCGACGTCTTTTTGGGGCTATCCGCTGTCCGTCTGCGCGGCCAGCCGCGCACGCGCCGTCTCGATCCTTGGTGGGGATGGACGGAGACCCCCATCCCAGTGAGGAAATTATCAGTTGGTATCCAATACCCCCAGCGGTTATCCATGAATCATCATAGGGTATCATAATCAAGTATTTGCAACACACATCTGCTCCGGTGGTGGGTTCAACTCATCTTGAGCACCCTGGGGACCATGCCCCCAGGTGGTTTTTAGGGATATGGCTCGAGAGAGGGGCACCTATACATGTTCAACCCCTCTCTCATCATGGGATCCCCAATCCCACAATGAAAGCATGCCACTCCCATGACTCCCATGCATCCTGATTGGGAAAGTTGAGCCCAGGCTGCCCTGCCCCTTTCACGACTTGGACGACTGGACAGTGGCCCCATCAAGCCCGAGACTTCCAACCACCTGAGTACTATATAGATGTTTAATCCTCAAACAGGAAGCCATTTTGAGAAACATGCAGACTCAGTAGTCATGGCTTCAAATCAACTCTAGATGGGTAGTATATGCCAGCATTGATGGTAAGAAAAAAAAACAAGTAGCAAAGTCATTTCCATCACATGGAGATCAGCATTCATGATTTGCTGGCCAGCTAAAGCTGCGACCTAGCAGTTGAGCATCCCTTATTGTGGCTTGGCCGCACTTCATGTGGACATCCCACGTCATCCATTGTCATCCTATGTCCAATCCATTAAGCAAATCCCCAGGTGTGTCAAATGATCCGAGCGACATCTGAGCGATGGTGACCCATGAGACATTTTGCTCCTCCAGAGGTCCTCGAACCATCTCCCCGACCTTTTCTTCGAGCGCCGCCTTGGGGAAGCTTTCCGAAGCCGCTTGCCATTTTTCACCAAGTTTCAGTACGTTTGAGGTTTCCAACCAACATAAAAAAAACAAGGGCAAATCCAGAACTATAACAAAATGACTCCATGGCGTGGTTTTACATGGTCTAGCAATATTTACAACTTCAATCAGGTAGAAATATCAGGTAGAAATAAGCCAGCTTCATCCTAGAAGCATCAGCCCATCAATGTACAGGGCTACTGTTTGAACACATCACTACTACTGAGCGGTTTTAAGCCACGCAGATCAACAGCTTCACCAAGAGTGACAGCAAAAACAAAAAACGTTGCTGAACGACATGTCGCCATAATGTGCCGTTCCTTTTCAGCAAATCTGCCATTGCAAAAGTCTGTCATCCTCGGCCGGAGGTGCTTGCAGCGTGAAGGGCTTTGGTAGAAATTATTGTGCCTAAAAATCGGGTACACCCCACAGCCCCAAATTTGCAATATTAGAAACACGTAGTGAATGCTTCCAAAATTCCGACAAAACCAAATGAGTCATGAGTGCTGCCAGCCATCCAAGTGAACGCACCATAGTTTGGAATGGCATTTCAACCTATTTCAAACGTGCAAATGACAATTTTCTACTGTGAGCTCAAAACCGTGGACATCCATCAATTTCAGAATGGGACATACTTCCAAAATACCAAGATATCAGAAAGCCGGAGGTAGGCAACATCGAAATCATCAACCCAAGGGTCTCGTTGACCTTGGCTTTGTGTTCCATCTCCACCATGTGGATCTTCCGATGCACCGCCGCCGCCGCGCAGAGCTCCCGGCTTGGCGCCAGCGGCGCGCGCGCGCCGGAGCTGGGCGACGCCGAGAAGAGCTGTGGAAGAGCCGAGGGACTGGAGCCGTTGGAGCCCAGGTCCTGGGGAAGGCATGGAAGTTCTGGGTCAAGTGGTCATCTTTTTTCAGGATTTTGTTGTTGTAATATGGTACAAACCAATCAGTTTCACTTCTTTTGGGGTTATAAACCCATCAGTTTAGGAAATTTTTGGAGGTTTTAACGATAATCTCACTACTTAATCTCTCTCTCTCTCTCTCTCTCAAGCACCATCTTTCAAGTTCAGCGGTCACTACTTAATCAATGCTTAATCAACAGAGTTTATTTGTCCGGGGTTGACATCTTTATCCATTTTTTGGGGTAGGATGGATCATCTTGACCCATACCCGCTTGAAGCAGTGGGGCTGGCTGAATGTTGATTTCTTCCGTATATGGATATGTGGCAGTGTTTTAGGTGACCGACACTTACACACATGGATGCAATGCTTGATTTCTTCAGGGTATGCTACCGCCTAACTACATCCATTGGATCGGTTGCCAGGAAAAACAACATAGAATAGATCGGTTGCCAGGAAAAACAACATAGAATAAATACGACACATCTTGTATTGTTTACCCCCGATATATATATATATATGTGTGTGTGTTTGTTTGTTTATTTATTTATATGAAGGTTTGCTGTATATATTTGGTGTCCATTGTCTCTGGTAATCGAACATGCCAATCAATGGAAAAATCCGCATTTGCAAACGTTTTTCCTATTTGCAATAGGGTTTTTCCATTGCCAGGTTCGATTACCGAACGGGAAACCACTTCTGGAATCCCTGCTCGGATGTTCATCTCACTTCACCAGGGAATAGTAGCCATGTTTCAGGGTTATGTATATAGTTGTTGGATATACAAGGTGGTGCCCCATACTTAGCTGACTTACTTGATCACTATACTATGTTCAATAGAATTTGTGGTGCATATATCTATATTAATATCCATGGGGGGAAGCCAATAAACATCACCTGAAACATTCCCAATACACCGACTGAAACCTCTACATTTCATATATTGAATGGTCTAATCCTGATAAATCCAAAATTAAAGCAACTGAAAACTCAACATTTTACATATTGAATGGTCGAATCTTCGTAAAGCAAGCTGCGCATCACTTGTCACGGATCCGCACCGATGACGCCAAGGCACTGGCGAGATGTCGGTCACCATCTTCTTCAGCTCCTTCTCCAAGCTGCGACATCTCTGCTCAGCGCTCAGCAGGTCGATGACGCCCGCCGCGCATTCCGCTTCCTGTAAGCGATCCATGGGTTGTGACGTCACTCAATTTGGGAAGACACGAGTATCATAAGAGTAAAGCGGATGAATGCAAATGTAAATGATTGTATCTCCCTTTCGCTCTCGTTCTCAATCGTGATCCCAAGTGGATGGATACATAGCACTTATATGTACTGTATGTGTATATATATATATAAGTATACATATATATATAACATCCCATAGCTTCCCAACAACCTCCCTCAATTGTTTGCTTCAAATCTTTCTTTCTCCGTGGATCTTGGTTGAGTGTCCCATGCTCTTATTGAGCCTCTGTAGTGCCTATTGCAGTAAGGGTTATTAGTGCTTCTTTGCACGTTTTATATCGTTTTATTGCATTTTGACGCATTTTGAGGTTATTTGAGTTCAACAAACACAATAGATAGACATCAAATAATCTCAAACACCCAAACATTCTGAACAGGTTTGTGGTACCCAACATCAATCAGATTCAATACCTCAGCAAATCTCAATGAGTCTAATAAGCTTTGATAAACCTCCATAAACCTCAATGAGCACTGGCATTAGCTTCAAATTTCAAGAATCAGAAGTGAGACTTTGGCAACATGTCAACCGTTATTGCATTGAGAGGTTGTGGCTGGCATTTTCGATTTTGAGGCGTTCATCTTGAGGGGAGTGGGCTAGCAGTCTATGGGCATTTCCATATAGAGAACAGTTGCAACATGTTTGTGTATGATTGTGTATGTAACATGTGTTACGCACATGCCAACATATATCCGCATGTACGCAAATTAGTGGATAATTACACCAATTCCAAGAGGGCACAATTTTCACAAATACCTTAATCCAGTAATTAATCCAGAGACAAATCCAATGCTGTTTTGTTGCGTTTGGAGCTCTTGGTCCAACCCCCAAACTGAAAAAAACAATGGAATTCCCCATTTCGGAACCCCCAATAGCATAGGAATATTATAAAGATCATGTTGGTCCCATCATTGGGGGTCCCTATAAGATCCATGGATATCCTAATATATCATCACAATCCCCATTATAATCCCATGATTTCCCTATTGTATCCCAACATTAGGAGAACTATTCCTTCAATTGATGGGTCCCCGTATTCCTTTAGAGAATAGCTCTTTTTCGATTAGGGTTCCTGTGTTTGATAGTCCCTATAGTCCCAGTAGGTCCATGGAATGACGGGACCATCCTATAGATCATTGGATTGGTTCAAGGAAATAATTGTAGGAAAGCCTGTATTTGATGCTTAAAACCAATGGTTTCCGGTTATACAATATCTTCCCTCAAACCAATACAATGAAAAGATGGGATGAAAAACCAACAAACCAATGATGTCTGATGGATCTCCAGAGCCGGGGCACAAAGAACTGCTCCCAGTAGCTTTCCAGGCCCTGCACACCTTGGACGTCAATGTGACGCAGCACCAGATAAAAGACCAACAAAAACACATGGAACATGCGGATGGAGTGAAATGCATGAGTTGTTGTCATGATTGTTTGTTTGCGTTATTACCATAGTTATGGTAATTACTTATATACCGTTTTTGTTTTATCCTTTTACTATTGTTATTATCTTTTTTCTACACCTCCATTTGAAAGTGTTGATGCTCACCAGGGTACCAGGTTTTTGACCCATAACAACATCATATGTATATATATATATACATGTTATATACACACTGTAATTATGATTAGATATGTTCAACTCATTCACGGCAGGATATCAAAATCGAATCACGCAAAATGAAAAAAAAACTAGACACACCTGCATTTCCTGAATTGAAATCCAAAAAGACGCCATGTTCAATTGTCAAGGGTGTCAAGGGGAGAATGACTTTGGGAGATGTCATTTTACAGGTGACCCCCTCATCCTCAAGATTCGCCCAAGCGATGTGAGGCACTAGACCCAAGTGACCAAATGACTGTGTTGATCTTCCATTCATTGGGGGACAATGTGCTCTGTGGCAACCCACGACAAAATATATCCGCAGAAGAAATACATCTGCACATATCTGCATTATTTGTCTTATCTACAAAGCAACATCACCATAAAGTGATTATTTTCCGTGATTATTTTGTTGCCTTTTTTTGGGTTCCAGGAAATTCGAAATAGGTTTCCAACAGGATCTGAATCTGCTCCCTTGCAATGCAAGGCACGTCGTTGATGGAAGCGCATCTCTCTTTCCAATCCTTGTAGTGCGACATATCGGTTGGAACAAACGAAACAGATCCGTGATTGGAAAATGTGGCCTTGTACTACCTACACTGCCTATATATGGTTTTCAAAGGCTGGTATGGACATGACACACTGCAAGCAACAAAATAATCAGAACAAGGACTTCTTTCCACCGTCACTCAATCGTTTTCATCAATATTTTGTTTAAAAAAACTGTGTTCCCTTACAAATCCATTCAATGCAACTAGGGAGATGCGTTCAAACCTCAAGCAAACAACTCGGAAATCATCAAAGTAATTCTAGGCCTATATAAAAACCATTCAAAACCCATGTAATTACTATAGTTTCTGGTTCACATATGTTCACATCTCAAAAATGTTGAGACAATGATCCACATGTTCATATGATTCATATGCATGTGGCATCCCAAAAGTCATAAACCATCCCCAAGTCATCACCATTTCTACGGGTGCGATTTCAACCGGCCCCCAATGGTAGGTTTATCATGGTTTGTGGCATTGGGTTTCCCGAGTGCATATAGTGATCTATGGTGATTTCTATAGATGATATTCCTACTCAACCCTCCATTTACAGTGGAGATTCCCATGATCTTCAATTGATATTCTCATATTTCCCTGTATTATTCCCATGATTTTCCCATATTCTTCCAACATTATTCCAAATGATTCTTCCCATCATTTCCCGGATTTAACTTGACCTATCAAGCCGAGCCAGGCAGCCAAGGCAGCCCAGGACATGACTCAACTCCCCGGGTCAACTGACAGGGAATGAATTGGAGATCAGCGTTGATGCCATCCTGTTCAAATGGAGGACCAAGAATCCTGAACATGGAGTCCAATCTCTATGGATATATATATATATATATATAATTAGATGGATGGGATACATCAAAAATCATCGCAACATCCCGTAATTTTCTTACCTTCCTCTCTTCTTCATGGTATGTTGCTGTAGTTATATCACTATCACAGAAACGACAACCACCCAACCCATCTAAGCCGAAGAAGGCGAAGCATAGCTAGCGAAGCGTCGATAGATCTCCTGACTCTTCTCCTCCCTCTGCCGTTTCCGTTGCTCCAAGAGCTGAGCAACCTGAAGGAACTCTTGAACTCTTCGAAATCAGCTGGGTTTCAGGAATAATATGCTAGCTGAACTAAATCTATCGGGTTTTTCATATTGCTCATTATTATTTCATGTTATTCCATATGCTGTCAAATATTGATTCTTGGGCTTCCCGGGCTTGATTTGAACGGGGCATTTACAAGTAATACAGCTAAACCAGTCTTGTGCGATTCAAACATAGTGGGAATTCCTATATCTTTGTTCCTTGAAACCAGGTAGAGGAGGGGTCGCATGGGCCAGTTGATCGCGAAGTGCGCGGATCAATTTGGATGTTATCCGACTGCAGGTAATGCCTCTAAAGGGGACACTATGAATCAGCAAGAAACACACATCAAACCCCTCTCTCTCTCTCCATACATCAAACCGTGTGTTCCCATCCTTCCACAATGTTTCTCCGTTCTTGGTCCCCACCCCCAGGTCAACTACCACTATATACTGTATCTCTTGTTTAGGCTTCATCGGCCACATCTTTCTCCTGCATTTGCTCAAGGCCCTAAGCGTTTCCCCCAAGAGCCAGTCATTCTCACTGTTCAAACATCAAATGGAGCAAATCCAAATGATTCTTTACAACCCACTTCGCCCAATAAGTGGTTCGGAGATATCATAATAAATCAAATACATCATACATCCCATGTTTGTCTCGGACAGAACCCAGCGCCAATCTAGGCTTTGACTCTTGGATTCCTCTCCGACTTTCACGAACAAAATCATCCCAGTTGAACTCAGTTCACGCAGATTCTGATCAAACATATCCCCATCCCAAAATCTACAACAAATCTCGACAAAAAAAAACCACGGTTGAACCACGTTTCGTATCTATTTGTTTCTTATCACAACTTACCCGAACCATCCCCAGCCCAGGTCCCAATGCAAGAATTCTAACCATCCCAGGGTCCCATCCCAACCGTCTTAGATGGGCCATGGGATCTAATTAGCAATTCCTGGTGATCATATCTAGTTTCCAACCCACCACATCCCCAATTACAATCCATCCACTAATTAGTTACGAACTAATTAATCATCAGCTTTTGAGAGAAAAAAATTGACGGGAAAGTCTTAAAATTACTACAATTCATGATAATAGCATAGTAAACACATGTAAAAACCATGCTTTCTGTTGAAGATTCTCCGATTTTCCGTGATTTCCTCATCAAGCACGGCCCATGCCCACGGTGCCCCCGATGCGGAGCCGCCTGCGTTGAGAGGTTGCCACTGCGCTCTTCCCACCAGCTGCGCAGCTCTCGTTCCGAGGCGATCTCCTCCTGTGTTGAAGCCAGGTCGCCGGCATCGAAGCCTAGCTGGGGACGGATGGGGGTAGAAATCGCCACAATCGGAGGCTGAATATCTATGGTGGTGCAATTGGTGTCTGTCATTGTCTATCATCGTTCAAGGCCCATCTGAAATTAAGATCTTCATTGTTCACCTTGAAAAATATCACTTAAAATGGTAATCACCTTTCACTGATCATCTTTAAACATATGACTTAATATGCAAGCCGTGGAATGTGGTCATATTGGAACATACCAGCGTGGTAAACCATGCAAAAACAAATCAAATAATACTGATATATACTATACTGCAGTATTGATGAAACAAAACAATCACAAAAATAACCTAATATACAATGGGTTGTAAAATATCATCCCCAATTGGTGTATTATTATTGGGTTTACCCCTTTTACCACTCTTTTTAAAGTAGGGCTATGCAGGATCTCACTCTCTGAAATCGTTGAGGGGGCTGCTATATGGATGGGTAGAGTAAGCGTAAATTCTTAAGGCCAGTGAATGTGTTACACCCGAGACTCCTAAACCAGCTGGTGGCTGGGTGAAATGGCCCAGCAAAACTCTGGATGCGCCCTTGGATTTTGAATTTTGAATTCTGTGCGTATGTATGGACTTCCGTACCTACCATGAAAAAGAAACAATAGAAAATGGATTCAAGATTTCTATGGCCACTGGCAACTTTGCAGTGAGAGAAGCGTGGGACGCTGCTTGATTGCTGTGTTGAAAAGCAGGGGAGGGATCAATACATGTATGTACAGGTTTGGCTGTCTGTGCCTTCATTGTTTACGTCGTCCCCGCTGTCGATGATCCGGCTAGCAAATGGCTGCTTCAACTCTACAACTGAGAAAGACCTGACGACGTGAAACAGAAAAGCTATCCACCAGAAACCACGGCACTGAGATGATGAGTTGTCTTCCCATGCTTCGAGGGACCCCCAGCTGTAGATTGCTTCAAACACCATGAGCTTTATATATGTATAGTATACATTTGTATCTATGATTTGTATGTAAATATGTATATATATATATATATAATGTATATATATAATGTATATATATATATATAATGTATACATATATATATATATATATGTAATTGTGCACCATAAATTGCCCGAGTGACTCTACTTTTCCTCGCCCCAACTTCACCAACGAACTGGGGCAGCACCTTGTCCTAATTCTAAGAGATCAAAGAGGTCTAAGCCGAATCGCCCTTTTCTAAGAAAGGATAAAGCACAGATATATCTATAGAAAGTCAAGCTGCGAGCCAAGCGATCTGTCAAGGTCTTAAAGCGATCCTTCAAAGAGGCCGCCATCTCCTCCAAGCGCTGCGAGTCCTTGGAACTGATCACATGGGTCCCATACTGCCATGGCAGCCAGGATTTACGAACGTCTTCATGACCCTGTGATGTAATATATATGTATATATATATATATGTAATATATAGTTTGATAGTGTCAGGTCTAGGTGAATTGCAGTTTTGCTGCCATCTTTTTTGACTTCAAGCTCCGTATTTTCCACGTTGAGGGCTGGTTCTTGACCCACTTCAGGTCGCCTTGTGATGTCAGATTGAAAGGAACACCAACATGGAAACTGCTGAGATCTGGCAAGCATCAGAGCTTTCCGTCAAAATTTGAACTTCAAGCAGGGGTCAACTACCAAAACGTGTTGGGAACAAAAAACACGTGTCTTTGCCAGATTTCAACGGCAATAGGCCTGCACAGGACTTGAAGTGTCTTGAGTCAAATCTCTATCTATATACATATTCACTCATGTTCATTTACATAATATTTATGCTACAAGAATCAAATGCACATGTATCTCTCTCTCTCTCTCTCTTTCTCTCTCTATCATCATCACACACATATATACATATACTAATATATTATATAATGCACGGTTCTGTAAGTCTACAAGTATATATCCAGCAAATCCGCTGGGCCAAACAAATCTCAACAAAACCAAGTTTCCTCTTGCAGTGCCTCATGCTCCGCCTGAATCTCTTGCAGCTGTTCGGTGTGCCTGGCTTTCCTGGCCCGATGTCTGGGGAGACCTTCACATCTGGACCCAGCCGTTTTCCGTCAGATAGGTAACCAACCCCGAAATCACAGGGTAGAATCACCCTGGTTACCTATCTCAGACATAACTGGAAGATTATGGCAGTTTCATCATGGAGCCAAGCTTTCAAGAGCTTCCCTTTGTGTTTTTTGGTGGTTGCACAAAATAATTTGATGGACAAAAAACATAAAAACAAATGTTATGTTACTGTAAAACCTAAAATCTCTCACTGGTAGCCCAACCTTTGAGGTCTGGATGATGGGGAGTCCAACTGTGCAACCAGGTGCAACCTCTATGGTAGGTCTAGAGTTCAGTGTATACCCCCACCATCTGTATCCGCCTTGAAGACATGACATACTAGGTCTGGAAAAGCATTTCCTTTACCAACCAATCGCAATTATTCAAGACGAGATTTTGGTGATTAGGACACAGCCGATCACACATCGATCCACATCGACCGATCGGACTGTCCAAGGTCCTGATTCTCAGCTTTCGCACCAAGTTCCTGGTTTGATCCTCATAATCTGAGGCATCAGAGCAAGCAGAGAAGTCAGAGGAATCCACGCCGTCCTCAGTGAAAACATGCTGCATAGCGGGCATGCTGGTGGTTGACGGCAACCATCAAATTTATACGTATATATATATATATATACCTCACATCAAAATATCTCAACATTCTGAAATCCCCAAAGTGGTCTTAACATATCTATATTTGGATAGTTTCAACTGTTTCAACTATCACAGTTCTTCAAAATCATCACAACTGCCCCATTACTCCTATGCTTCAAAATCTACAAGTTCCAACTGTTTCCAACCGTTTCCTACTCACTTCATGGTGTCTCACCTTTCCCATCTGCTTCGCGACGCCAGGCGTCCGACTCACTGGATCTCTCAGAGTCGGGGTGCCGCAGCATGGCCCACAGCCCATCGCTGCCGTACTTGGCGCCCTTGGCTTCCCGCGCCCTGGGCCCCGCGCCCTCCGTGGCATCTGTGGCCGGCTCCGGCGTGGCTGGGGCGGAGCCCTTGCCGTTGAGGGAACGAGGGCGCAACGAACGGCCCGGTTTTGGACCGTCCAAAAAGTCCAGGTCCTGGCAGCGGTGCAACAACTCATGGAACACATCAGAGCAACAGGCGATTTCAGGGCCATTTGTGTCCGTGGGTAGCAAGTTGCAGGTTGTCAGCCTTCTGCAACTGGGAGAGTTGTCTGAAGTGTGCAGGTTGGCAATCCGGGTGGGCATGGGCAGACTTAGCATTTTTTTTGAAGAAATCGCTGGGAAAGAAACGCGTGAACTATCATCAACTGGCTGGTGGTTCTAAACCTGCTAAAACAATACTTACGGATTTGATGACCTCACCAGCTGATCGTCGACCATCCAAGGACTCCAAGGACCCTCACCACCAAAGAAGTCTCGGGACAGGACTGCATAATAAACCATCCAATGAATCCGTATAGTTTATCAGTTTCCGTCAATTTCCGCCATAGGAAACTCTATATCAATATGCACGAGTAGATACACAATATATAGAATGCACATAAATCACTGTATAAACATTTGTTGCATACAGCATGTCCTAAATTCCATCCCTTTTCTTGTCAACCAACAGCCACCCGCCTTCTCCACCAGCATCACCTGCAAGATCTGTTGACACAGCGTCTGCCCGGCCCGTTGCGCCACCAGTTCTGCAGTGCAGCCATCGCCGTTCACCGCGCGACAATCAGCGCCCAGGGCCAGCAGA
Organism: Symbiodinium sp. clade C Y103; assembly: GCA_003297045.1. Taxonomy (NCBI): domain Eukaryota; class Dinophyceae; order Suessiales; family Symbiodiniaceae; genus Cladocopium; species Cladocopium sp. clade C. Next base: position 44,041 of record BGPT01002128.1, on the reverse strand, counting down.
GTGCTCAAGAGATGGGCCTTTTCGGCGTCATCTCAGGAGATTGGATAGTGAATAGTTAGCTACAGTTAACGCTTATATAGGATCATGGTACTTATGACTCTAGTTTACTTAACTTATATGGGATGAATATGTTTACCTCCAATACGTATGGTTTAGGATACTTATAACGATATAGTCAATAGATGTCAATATGCTTGTTTAAGAAGGCTATAGCTGGGCAGCCCTGTTGCCTCCAGTAAAATGTTACTCAATAGTTCTATAAGCTATAGAGTAAGTTTTACTTTTCGGATAAATGCTTGGTAACCAGTTCGCCTGCAGCAAACCCGCAGTTTGCTATTGAAGCCATGGCCAGGTTCGATGATTCCCCGAACTTGAAAGTAATGATTTTCCCAAAAGCTAATATGAAATTACCAGACACACACTATGCATAGCAACCCTTTAAATAGATAGAACACTTGGAAACCTGGAAACATGAGTTAAATATCATCAAACTACCATCCTGAATACACTGGTCTATCTTTTCAGCGGTTACGATACTCCTACGATGGGCTTGTTCACTAATAAGTCAGGTATGTTCACTGTACTGACCAATCTTTGAAGGGGTAAATTCTACATGCATCGCACATATGACTACCATTGACTACATATGTGTATATATACATATATATGTATACATGTATCAATCTTAGTCAACCTTCTTATACACACCACTTCGTACTTGGATGTGCGTCCCATTTGATAAATGGTTTGGGGAATCATATCAACAACATGGATGATATGGGTTACATATGGACCAATCGAAGCATGCAAGGACAAATAGATGACCCTGTGATATTTCAATATCATTGGATTGGTTAAAGGGAAAAAATACAGGAAAGCCCCATATGTCATAGGAAAATCCATGGTTTCCTGTAAAATTCCCCTTAAACCAATCCAATGACAATAATTATAGACGTTTCATGAAATTCTGGTGTAACTTGGTATCCTCACATGCTTGGTCTAAATTCAGAATTTAGACTGTGGCTATAGGTGCATCCTGAAATCTGATTATCAGAATATCAAGGACCAAAGCCCTGAGCTGATTTCTGTGGGAAACTTGGGTTTGCAGGACCACTATGGCACGGTGCACTTCTGTTGCTAGTCTCTCTTCCTTTGTAACCTTCAGTACCGGGAGGCCAATTGCTTATTTTGGGGTGGATGTTTGTGAGCTTTGCCAAAGGGTCTCAGAAGGTGCCAGTGAACCGCTCAAGGCCAACCTTCGATGATACTTCTTTGAGGGAAACCACACGTATTCACGTATTAGCACCTGGAATTTCAGCAAACTAATTACTAATCATTGAACTAGCATGAAATAGCCGCTATATAGGGCACCAGAAAGTCCCACTGCAAAAATTGGATCACATAATCAACCATAGCTACAAAGGCTATCCATCTATATCTATATCCGTCAAAAGTACAATCCCATCCCCTTTTATAGTGTTAAACACACCCCAAGTAGGTCCCAAATATGTGTGGATCCCTACTTGACACTTAACCATAGTTTCTAGGTCTGTTTAAAATGAACAGGGGATGGGATTACTTCTTCAGACAACTGAAAACATCTGAAAACTAGAGATTTCACCACTCCCAAAATTTCATGATGGCACCATGATGGGACATGACATGATGGGAAAATGATACAAACTGTACAGGACACCCCTAGAAATGGTGGTACCTTTTGGTAAACTAACATAGCTATTGACAATGGCCATTTATAGTGGATTTTCCCATTAAAAATGGTGATTTTCCATAGCTATGTTAGTTTACCAGAGGGTAAAAGCCATGGTTTTCCGGTTGAGATGTTCCCTTGAACCCAAGCATTTCACCACCATCCAAGCAGCTGCTCCAGCACGGGCGGCCAGGTGCAGCGCGGTGTTCTCCATGGGACCCACGTCTGCCAGATCCAGCCGGGCACCATACTCCACTAGCAGCTTGACCTCAGCAAGTGGCCAATGTCCTTTACAGCATATCCTATATAGATATACAAACAAATTTAGATCTAGATGTGTATATAAATATGTATATAAATGATATAGTATTATATAATAAAATCTAATCTAATCTAATCTGATATAAGATAATCTAACATAATATACTAAAATACAATATAATAGTAAAATATAGTGTATATATGTATATAGATACTTTATTTGGTATTAGCTTTGTGGGTTTAGTTTGCCAACACTTCCTGTGTTTTGAATAATGGTTGTTATTGTCTGTTGCTTGACCTTACATTGATTGACCCATGATATATACACAATGACATGGGAAAAAGTAAAATTGCGTTTACTTTATATTTTTTTGGGGGGGAGGGTTGCCAAAAAAATGTTTCATGGGTGATTAAAACCCAGCATTAATACACACCAAATTTACTGATGTGCATGTATGATTGGAATGATGCATGTCACCCTCCTCGGATCCTGTAGTAGGTATGAACCTATGAGTATGCACTGCAGGATACATGTCTTCCTGTTGACCACCTAAAAGCCTCAATAATGGGCTGGGTTTTGACTGGAAATACCCTTAGTTCAAAACATATGCCTGCCACAGTAATGCGGTTCAAAGTTATATAAACTGCCAATCTGCGATATCCCACACTTTGTTTTGCTTTTTGAACTCAACTTCATCTTGTTTTTGGGAAACCAAACACGGCCGAAAGCAGCACACTCGATAGTAAACCATTCCTCATCCCTTCAATATTTTATCGTATGCTATCATTTAAGTCTTTTCTAATAGATGCCTAATTTTTGATTCGTTTCAAGATACATGCTATTCTTATACTTACTATTGCAATGTAATTAGTTGGAAGTTGGAAGTCCCACTTTTTCCACCCCGCAACCTCCAGGCCCCCCCAGCACCAAGTCGCGATGTCTGCCGCCAGCTGCTGAATGACCTTGGCCTTGTCCTTGGCGCCTTCCTTCAGCAGCCGCTCCACTTCCGAACCACAGGCCAGGCAGGCGAGGTGCAACGGCTGGCAGCCGATCTCTGCCTGGAAACTGCGCCACTCCTGCACAGATGGAGGCGAGATGTGGTAATTGCCATCCGAAAACGACATAAAAAGTTCACCCCCCAGCCAATCAAAACAAGGCCAGGTGAGAATACTACAGATATAATTATAGAACAAGTGTGGAGAAGTGACAGCTAGGAGGTCCAAGGGCCATGTCAGGCACACCCTTGCCCGCACTGTCTCTTTGTGCAACTCCAAACACTCCAAACCGAATCTGTTGCCGGATTTCTTGTTTCCTACAACCTGCCTTCGTAGCTGTTATGCATCACAACCCTGGCACCTTGGTCTTCACACCAAACATCCCCCTAACTTTAACTGTGGCAGGTATTGATCCATCCCCAACTGGCGTTGTCTAAGACATGTTTAATCATAATTCAACCTTTTGTTCATTCAAGTTCCATCTTCAAGTATCTTAAAGTGGCAAATTCGTGGTATCCCCCCCGATTTTGACTCATGCCCACGTGGATCCAGCTCGGCAAAACATGGCGAACCGGTCAACCCACAACACCCACCCTGTCCTTGGCATTGAGTGGCCTAGACTCGACTGCGTGCCGCACTTCTGAGGCATAGACTAAGCCCGGCTCCAGCAATCGAAAGCGATCCAGCTCATCGAGGCAAGCTTTGACCTTGGCCCCAAGGATTCCAGCGCTTGCGCTGCATGAAAGGACCCTGGGGGATGGTGGGGGCCAGTTTTGTTTCTAGCTAGCCTCTGGTTGTTCAAATTAGAATCACTGTTGTAATGGGTGAATCCTCATAAATTATCTAGCCATTTTCCATGACTATAATTAATGACCGTCTGATACGGTATCTACCATAAAGAATCAGAAATGATCATAGGAATGCATCTACTACTACAGTTCATGATGGTCAAAAACCAACTTCTAAGTCGGGGGACACCAGCGTGTGACTTGGGATGGTGGTGTCACAATAGATATTTGGGATAGGTTCCCATGACTTACCATCCTTTACGGTGAGGTCGTTGGGATCTGAATGTAGGCTGTAATTATTCACCAAATGAACACTGATGGAAAGAAAGCAAAGAATGAACAATTTATCAACTTCTTTTAAGATAAGTGTCTGAACGACTCGTTCAGTCATGGGTGCCCTGTGTCATGTCACTTTCCACTCATTTGTGATATGCAACTTGTGGACTTCAGCCTCGCAATCCCAGCCCCCCGCCCCCCCCCCCCCCGCCAAAGAAAAAAAACAAAACAACACGAGGAGCACCCGCAAAACTAAGCCGAGTTGACACGCTCTTGGTTGAGCTCATAGCATGCCTTGCCCAAAGGATTTGTGAACAAAACTGCCTTCTGCTTGTTCCTGGCACCAAGCCGAACACGAGTTGCATCTCATGGAGAATTTGATGTCAATGTCTCTGTGAGCGCACAAAGAAACACAACAAACTTGGCTTCCAAACGTTTGATGCAAAGTTATTATTGCAATGTTGTCCACTGTCTTTATTGCACCTGGGCCTTGAACCACCAATGTCCAAAATCACCTCCCTCCCAGCCCCAAACCAAGGCCACCCATAGCACGCGAGAGACTAATCCGATAACCCTACCCTTCACCAGACTATAAATGTCATTGAAATGTCCCATTGACATCATGTTTGAAAAAAATAAAACAACAATACCATTTGAGGAGCCCACCAACCATACAATCCCACCTCAGGATGGGATTCCTGCAGCTAATCCAGGCTGTGAACTGGCTACCAGTTGGTTAAGAAAACAAGTTTATATGGACGCCATGGCCCAGTTTTTAGATGATAGAGAAATGATAATTTACCTTTGGAACAATGATTTATTGATGATTTGTGATGATTTAGCTATAGAAACATGTTGATTTGATGTGGTTTTAACCATAGTTATGCAACAATTTACCAGAACTTACCTAGTTAAACCCCGCCTGCTTAGCTCGCAGACCTTCACCTGCGATAAGGTGAGAACTCCCGGCAGCACCGTCATCGGCCGTCAGCTTGGAGGGAGCGTCCGGTTTTGAGCCACACAGCGGCGATGGAAATGGTGGGAACACCTTTGAAGTTGTGAATTTGCCCATGGAATGTGCTGGTAGAGACCTCCAATTGTTAGGTTCCTGAAATGGCCATTGAGATTCTAGTTGTCAAATTTTGAAGTATCAGCTCTTCCAGCAGTTTACATAGATAGTTTAAATCCATGTTTCTTCAGATATAGTCAAACTTGGTTGACATTCATTGGATTGGTTCAAGGGAAAATCTACAATCTACAGGAAATCATGGATTTTCCTATGAAATATCAGGGTTTCCTGCAAATTTTTCCCATTAACCAATCCATTGAGTATTGCTGTGCCTGCAAACGCTGAAGGGGCGATCTGCCAGTGATTTTGGAGGTTCAGGATCTGAGGCCTTCCTGACAAACCACAGCTATATATGAATCCAAGGGATGTAGGATGTACATTAACTAGACATATATAATGGGTATACAAATATGTATATATATATATATAAAATAGATACATGCACACTAGGTATAAATGTGTATCTATGTATGTACATGTGTGCTTGTGTTTACATATGTACACACACACATATATATATATATGTACATATATATATATATATATATCCAAAAAATATATGCATATATAATATATATATATATATATTCTATATCTGTCTATGTTGTGTATCTGTGTATTTCTTTGTGTGTATAGCTACTTCTGGAAACAAACAACACTTTGAACCTCAATTGCCCTTACTTTGGATGTTTCTAACCCGTTCTAAACCCACTTAACAAATGTCGTGCAGCTGCGGTGCTGGAAGTTGGCTCGTTGGTCATCTACAAGAACCTTGGTTCAGGGCGCTTCGCAAAAACATATATATAATCGCCGGCAAATCCTGTCATTGAATGTCTTGAATGCTGTGGATTGCAAATGAATATACTGGAATATGGTGGCAACCTTATGCCAGATTGTGATGGAACTATGTTGGTATACCATGTGTCTGCAACTCTCATGTAGGACATGGAAAACAAATATCTCCTGGAAAATCAATCTTGCCTTTCCATGTATCTACTGTAAATGGTAAGAATTCATTCTAGCATCTCTTTTACCATGGCTTCACAAACGATTTACCCTGCCACACTGCTCGACACTACCCACATCTTCTCGCAGGCAAGGGTTGCTATTTGGATGTCAAAGAGAGTGGCGAACTTCACTTCATTCCATCATCAGGATCCCGCTCACATCGCCCAGAAACAATGCCTTCCATCTTCAAGCCACCAAAGTCCTTCGTCGCCGCCCTAGATTCTCCCATGGATTCTGAATGGGCACCAACTTCCAGTATGGTGCAAATTCAGCGCCGGAATTGATCGGAAGAGTTTCCTGATTAGTGTCTGAGCTCTCATTCTGTGCAACAATTCCAGGAAACAATCACTTCCAAAAAAATGAAGTTACAAAAATTACATTGAAATTTATGTCGAACACACTGACAAAACATTATTCATTTAACCTATTGAAAAACAAACACCGGTGCTTCACTTACAATCATCACTTGACTGGGAGCTCCGTCCAACGTCAGGCTTGCCAGCGAAGAATACCCTCCGGTAATTCAACATGGCTATGGAAGCCATGGCCCATTTGGTTCCATGATTTACCTATTGAACCTGGTAACTGACAATTTTTCCATAGCTAACAAACGACCAAAGGAAACCAGGGATTAGCCACGCCGGTCCTTCCATTCCTCGATGTTCTGTGCCAGTTGTGGAAGGAACTCCTGTGGATTCACCGGGACATTCCAAGGCTTTTGGTGGGTGGTGGTGAAACACATGGGATGGCGGGATAGAATTTGCTGTGTGAATGTCAATACAAAAAACTGGTTTGCTTGTGTGAACCTGTGGCATATCTACATCTATGTATATCTACCTCTATCTCTATCGATCTATCCATCCCTCCATCCATGAAATTCATCCATCCATCCATCTCCCTCTCTCTCTCTGTATGTATGTATCATGCATGCATGCATGCATGCATGCATGCATGGATGGATGGATGGATGGATGGATGGATCTATGTATGTATGTATGTATGTATGTATGTATGTATGTATGTATGTATGTATGTATGTATGTATGTATGTATGTATGGATGTATGCATGCATGCATGTATGTATGTATGTATGTATGTGTGTGTACATATATTATGCATATATCTTTGCTGTAGGACTTGATTCTGAAGTTCCTGAAGCCCTTGCAGCCCAGTGGCGCTGGGAGACTCAACTACCAAAGCCAACCTTGGCAGCCAAACTTCCAGGGACGAATCTTCCTTGCAACTAGCTCTAGTTTCACAACATATAGGAATTGTCCTGCGAAAACAACATGTCCGTCCTTGAGGGCCTTCGGCTGGAAACTCTGGAAATTAAGAGTGGCCAAGAAATGGAGAAAAAGAAAGCAACTGTTACTCGATGTCCCCTGCCAACCTGCCAACCTAGACCTAGTAGGATGTTATACAGTCTTCCTCTACTTCTGGCTAAGTATTGGATGGTGAAGTTCCAAACTCAAGCTTCTCGGGCTTCCCGGCTCACGCTCATAGCACCACTCACAAAAACACCCCAGTTGCATGGGGAACTCCTCTATCATTTTGTGGGTGTTTGAAATACCATGGATCATTTTGGATCCCCGATGCTTTGGCCCCACCCAAAATGCGCCAGGGCACAGATCCGCCTTGTGATTCACAGTCCTTGCAGCCATGCACCCGCCCAGTGGCTCCCACTTTACCCGCCATTGATGATATCCTCCCAATGGGAAAACGAATCGCCGGTGTTCATAACATTGACCTTGCCCATGAGGCCCTATAAACATAAAACGATAAAAGTCTATCAGCACATCAGTAGAATTACGCATGTATGCATGTACAACAATATTGCAAATTGCACATTCTGCCAACATACAGTGGATGGAAGAAATCCTGCACCACCTTGCCACCTTGGATGGTTGAAAACCTACAAATCATGGGATAAAATGCTATCAACTGGTGCGGATGCCCATCACATCGCCACCAAGATACGGCGTGGGCATTTCATACCACTCATCCTGGCAGCGGTACAAACCGCCTGAAGGCAACGCCCAAATGGCATCGAAGTACCTATAGCGAGCGGAGGGATTTCCGAGTTCGCGGGACAACATAGGGATAACATAGGATAAAATTGGGAAACTATGGAGATGCAGTGGGATGTCCAAAACTATTCATTTGGCCAAAACAAATTAATTATACCTCATACTGCCCCCCAAAAAAAATGCAGAAAAGGTTCTTTCAATTTCAGTTTTCTTGTTACACCAAAAAGTTGAGACTCACCAGCGATAGAAAAGCAGAAAGTCATGATGGTCCCTAGGGAGCTTCAGACGCTTGCGTCACACCAGACTTGCTTAGCTTTGGAAGCGCCCAGCTTAGCTTCAGAATTCCGAACTCAAAATTGCTTCGGATCAAGGTGTGGCAACTTTAACACCTCCAAATAAAATCAAATAAAACTATGAACAACTTTAAAGCAATACCAACAAACAACCGCGGATCAATTAACAGTTCGACCCTGAGAACGAATGGACCCTATTCTTCGCAGAGAAAACACAGCACCAATCCGCCAATCCGCAACTCAACTTGGACTCATGACAGGGAGAAGCGCCTGGCCAGACCCGCAATGTGCAGCAGGAGATGGACGGCCTTCTGTCCAGCATAGTTCTTCCTAGGGCGCCATTGCGGGCCATGGCGTCCAAACAGAGCAGGTGGGCCGGCAAGTTGTATGAAAAAATCTATGATATGAATATGTGCATATATATTCATATATATATATATATACTATAAAGAGTACGAAGCAGAATTGAAACAATTAATAAACCTTGATTTAATGTGGGATGCAACGCCATAAATCATCCCCAAGTCATCACCATTTCGGAAAGGAATTGGAGGCCTTCTTCACCTCGATGAAAATAGCTGTTCTATCATATGGTCATTTGGGGATGATTCTACTTACTAACCATATATATAAATACATACATATATATATGTTTATATATAAGCATATATATATATGTATAAATACAACTATAAAGATACATATGAATAAATATACATATTTATATTTATATGAATATATATATATATATATTTATATGAATAAATATAAATATATATATATATGTATGAATATATATATATATATGTGAATGAAAAATATAAATGTATGAATATATATATATATATGTGAATGAAAAAAACTATGATATGTATATAATATATATATATATGTAGTTATGTATAATACCATTTATCCATATGTATCCCAATATCAAGCATCCTCCATAGATGGGGCTTGGAACCGCCACGCACCAGTCAGTTCCCACCGTCCCGTTCCCCGATTCGGATTCGGATTTTCCCAGGCACGTAAGGACTGCTAGAGCCCGCCGTTGTCCAGAATTGGAAGTTGACAAAGCTTTCAGCATACCTAACTACCGGGAAAATGCTGGTTTACTGGGGAACATGATGAACAAATGATGGAACATGCTGGTTTATGGGATGAACAAATGGTATTGAACCAGCAAACATGATGATTGTTTAAAGAGATTTTAATGAATGGCGGTGCCCGAGTTCGGAATGGCTAAGTTGGTTTATGAGTAGGCTGACTAGCATTTATGGCAAATATAGCAATAGTTCATGGGGTGTTTAAACCAAGGTATAACTGGGCGGCAGTACCTTGTGACATGTTTTGGCACAGTTTTTGCGAGGTGTTTCAAGCCTGTGACCACGAACAATTCTCATTCCTGGCATTCTCGCTTGCAGGTTATCTAAATCTCACTCCAATCTTCACCACGAGGTAGAAATGGCCTCATACCTACTGAACGTGTGCTAGCAGCATAAACTAACAATTTCGCTTCTGCCATGACCAAGTTGCTCTTGAGATTCTCAATTCGGCTCCTTGCGCAGGGATCCCAGAGACAGTCGGACAAACAATTGAATTTTCAGGATTGGTTTTACAGGGAAAACTGGACAAATTCATGGTTTTTAGGCGGGAACACGATGATTCTGTTTCAATCTCAAGTCTAGCCAGTGACTGTTTTGTACGCACACTCCTGGTACATCTTACATCTATGCATGCTGCTACGTGTATACATGTAGTACATCTTGAATTCGAGGTAGTGGCAGCCATGGCCACGACCAAGCCACCAAGCGGAGATGATTGCAGCCAGGACACCCTTTCACCCAAGGTGTTTGGAAGTTGGTTCTCACAATTTGCTTCCTTGGCGTCTCAGTCAAGACACAGCCATCGCATGTTTCATAAGAAGAGATGAATTTGTCTTGTTTAAAGGTCTGCTAAGGCAAAATGGCGAGTGAGTTTCAAACGTGTCGTTACATTTCTGCAGTTTATCAGTGTTAATTATCTGGGTTATTGCAAAATACAAGCTGCTTCAGGGAAGAGGCAATGTCGTGCAGCCACTTGGGAGGCTAGTATAACATCGGATCCTCAACAAAGAGTGAGGGATCAAAGATCTGGGTCTAAACAATCTTGAGGACTTCTTGGGTCTCCCACTTTTTGGGACATAGAATGACATAGATATGCCTTTTCATTTTTCGCTTGAAACTTCACCATTGGAGCCGTTACCAGCAGAATGATCGACAGACCCCGTGAAAACACTACATAAATGCAGCAGCAACTAAAAAAGAAAACATTGAACGAAAATCATTACCAATCTTAAGCACAGTGCAAACAAGTCATCTTTAGCTGATTCCTCCAGATCTATAGCTCAAGACCTGCTTATCTGCACCAACTTTGCAAATATATATAAACATACCCAAATTGCTTTGATACCTCCAAGTGATCATGGTTGATCACAATTTTCACGAGGACATGACAGAATCTATTGAAGAAATGCAATTTCTTTGGCATCTCTATGTTGCACAAACCGCTCTGCAATATTGTTGACTATATTTCTATATGGGTACGGTATTGTATTTGTTTGTGTAAATATATATATATATAATAAATAAATAAATAAATGAATAAATAAATATATATATATATATACATATATGTATTATATAATATATAATATATATAATTATATATATATATATCCGTTTATATCCCCATCACGGTTTGCTCATTACGCTTCGCCAGTGTTCCCACGATCCCAATCTTGGACAGGCAAAAATCGGCCTGACGAGTTGGGCGATTTTGGGATCGCTAATGTACCCCAGTCCTAACCATTGCTCCAGTGACGTCAGGTGGTTATAACCTCAATTCGATGTTTCACTGTAATCCCTAATCATTGCCTCTTAAACCACCATTTTTCATGCTTCAACTGGCTTCAACCACCATTTCTTCATGGTTCAACCGAGTTAAACCATCAGTTTTTAGCTCCATGCCGAACTCCGTGCCGTCATGGCGCTGAACTTCCTCGGAGTCCCCATCTTCGATGAGGTAAGTGATTAAGGTCCTAGCGGCCGAGATCCGAGATCAAAGATGGGACTTGATGGGACCGTGGACCTATTGTTGTGGCTATTGTTATTGCCGTTATATGAGGGACAAAAAAAAAGACGGGCACAAATAGCGATTTTCAGTAGTCTTAATTATTATACTGCCATACTTTGCCCAGCACCCATGAATCATTGATGGATTTGTTTCTTCTTTTGTTAGCTGCACTTGCAGGGAAGGAAACAACGAAGCAACGCTGCATATGTATAGATACAATAAACGAGTTGATGGTCGATGGTTTCATCCCCCGTTGACAAACACCAGGCGATTTCGATCCTACTCCCAGACAAGGTTTCAAATAAGATCAAGTAAACCATTTACATATATCATCATATATCTACATGACACCACACACTCCGGGCAACAAAGTAGTTTATTTTTTATGGAAAAACTTTCATGAAGTCCACCACATGGCGAGAAAATCGGCTGTCCGGATCTCGATTCATGGGAGGCAGCAGCATGTTTACCCGTTGGCGCTCCCAAATGCGTATACAAGTAGAACATGATGGAACATGATAGAAAATCACAGAATGGTTTGTCCAGGCTGTTGCAAATGGCGAATGATGCACCAAATTCGCCCAAAAATCACCCACAAGTCAATCATGTGATATTTGCCCGGATGGTATCTAGCTGATGGTTTCAACAATCAGAACAATCTTCACAAAGATGAAACTGCAAGCATGTATTGCATGCGTAAAAATGATCAAACATATAGGTAATCTATGAAAGATTGCAAACCCAAGCCAGATTTGGAACTACGTCAGAAGTAAAAACCGCCATATGTATCACCTTGTAGCAACGCAGGTGTGAATTCGTCTCAGGTCATTTTCATCTGCTCATACCTCGAAATTTCATTGTCAAGGGACAAGGTTTCATCGAAGTCGAAAGTCACTAACTTCACCTTAGCCAGTGGGGTTTCTCTCGATGTTTCTGGTGGCAGGGATCAGCCATTGAAGTGGATATGCGCTTACCGACAATTGGGGTACCAATGGTGCCACAAAATGTGTTTTTTTTTTTCCAGTATTGAATCCATTGTTCAGGGTACAAAAAATGACCTACGGTATAGATGTATACATGTTTGAAGAAATACCTCTCTCTCTGTGTTATACTTACACTTACACGTATACGTTGTTTGCTTCTGCTTACACACAATATGAGACGACTACATTGATACGACTACCAGGACCTGTGTATGACACATTAAAACAATAAACCATGTATCAGGACAGAACACATTCCGATAAATATCGAAGTGAAACATGCACCTTATGTTGAATATCATAGAATTCTATTGCACACTCAAATATCTAAACACTGTCATACACAGTACCCTCTGGTAATTTAACATAACTATTGAAAATTGCCATAGAAATAGTTGATTTTCCCATTCAACATGGTGATTTTCCATAGCAAACTGTATGTTTACCAGAGGGTATGATCACTGGATTGGTTTAAGGGACAATTTACTGGAAACCTCTATCATCCTCTATCTTTCATGGGAAAACCATGGGTTTCCTGTAAATCTTCCCTTGAACCAACCCCATGATATTCTATGGTAAACTGTCATATACAGTATATACTACCCCCTGGTAAACTAACATAGCTATATGGGAAATCACCATTTTGAATGGGAAGATCAACATAGATCAACTATAAATTGCTATAAATGGCCATTTTCAATAGCATGCCCTTCACTTTTCCCAGCAAGGCACCGGGTATGCCTCGTCCAGCCGTGCGAAGGTTCGCTCCAAGCATTGACAGCGAAAGGCTGCGCTGGAACTGCTGCGGGCGCGTGGCGAGCTCAATGGGAATGCCATGGGAAAGCCAGCGCCTGGGCGATATCTATGGCAGTTCCAGCAGAAATGTCACCAACTATGGTGGTTTTAGCAGCAAAACTGGCGGCAATTTGGGATGATCATTTGGATGAACACTGGGAAACCATGATTAAATAGTGCTTGAGAGATGAAACATGGTGGCTTAACAAGCCAGAATTAAGGATTTATAGAAGTGAAACATGTTTTGGATGATATTTGGGAGATATACATGCCACGTAGATATATGTGATATAGGGATATGAATGATGCGATAGTATGCAACATATGTGTGTAAATATAGATATATAGATACAAGCAACTGAGTCTGATTCTTGGGTGTGTTGAAGCTGGGTTATACACCCTGCAATGCTATTCACTGGGGAAACTGATGATAATCCAATGCAATCCGGGGGTGCCCATTTTCAGACAAACCCATCTTTACGTTTTTGTTTTGGGATATCCGTTTTTTTGGGAAACGCGTATTTGATTGTATTTACACATACTCTCAATATTTGTGCATATTTTGGCATAGGTTACAATGTGTTTTGACACGCTCTGGCATGTTTCAATGGGCCTAGTTGAATATGCTCGGGCTATACGGTGAGAGAACAGAATTTGATCCCAAAAAGTGGACACCAATATTATAACCTATCCATGACATATTCCAATAAGATGCCAATCTCTGTGAAATATCTTAGGAATCCAGCAGTCCCACTTGATCTTTCAGGACCTCCTCTGTTGATCTTTCAGTTTCAGCAGTCCCACTCTGCTCCACCCCTCGTGTCCTGCGCTTCGACGACATGGCTCCCAAGCGGCTGGGTCAGCGTCATGACTGGACACGTCATGACTGGAATAAAAAACGGCAATTTTAAAACACATTGTTACACTTTCTGATAAGTCAGATTCTTTTCCTTAACCTCTCCATATGGTTTATTCTCTCACAATCTCTCAAATCTGCCAAAAGATCGAGGATTGGCATTCCAGGGAGTGACTCGTGCTTAAAAGCACCGACCAATAATGGCAGCGGTAATAAGTGGCTTTGGTTGCCTGGAAATCGCTCAAAGTGAACCAGTTGATGGATGCTTGCTGCCACCACAAAAGGGTGAAACGCTTGGGCTGTGAGGCATGCTGTGTTTAAGTGTCAAAATGTGGATGTATTCGGATATGCCACCACCCTTTTTCTGGAGTGTTTTGATTCATATATATATCTTGTATGATTATATGTGTATTCACCACAAAGCCATACTCCTTGAAGAACTTCATGAGCCTGAAATTCTGCGTGATGAGCACGTGCCATCGTATGGGTAGTTGTCGCTCCAGCTGTGATCAATCCAGTTGTGATTTCAGAGGCAAATCAGCGACCAGCTTCGTGTGGTCCAAGCCAATGTGTTTTTCATCTATACTTTGGGGTGACTGGGGTGACTGTGTACATGAGGTCATTGTATGTCTCTATCTATAAAAAACTGTCTCTGCATGTCTGTCTCTACGAGCAGTAGTGGAATGTATTGGATTTCCATGGTTGTTTCATGGGAAAACTGACAATTTTCGAAGCTGAAAGAGACTGTCGAAGTTACATATTGTGTCCTTTCACCCAAACATAGAAAAATGAACAACAATGAACATCAATGTATCACGATCTAGGATATTACATGGTTTTACGTTTCAACTTTTGGCGGTTGCTTTTCATCAAATGTTGCCATGCCCAACACTTGCTGCATCTTCTGGTCAACACCCCGTCTGTCTCAGGGTTTCTAGCTGGCTTAGCCAGCCGGGTGAAACTGCCTTTGGACCCTCAAAGATGACGCCAAAAAACGGGCATCGAAGGCCATTTCTGAGCCGCCAAGGTTTACCCTTCGCAGGACGGGAGCTAATGGAGCTACCGGTTATTATGTGCAGCTTAAGCGACACCCGAAGACGAGCACCCCAAAAAATGTACAGTGGGAAAAATGATTGAAATTGAAGGAGATTCTGTAGTGTTTGAGCATTGGTTGGCGAAATCCGTCCATGTTTTCTCAGGGATGCCCAAAAATATGTGTTTGCTGCAGCTGAAATCCTCAAAGCCTCAAACTGTCCAATTGTCATTGTCTACTCTTGAGCTATCCAGACTCCCGCAGCATCCTCGAGGCATGCATGTTTGATCATTTCTGACAAATGTCATGCTTGCTACGGCTCCCAGTCGCCCCCTCCAACCGCCCTGAATGGGTAAAGTTGAGCATCACAATAACTGCAACATGGATGTACTGTAAATGGATGTTCATTATCACCCCAAACATGGTATTTTATAGGTTTTGACCCAACCCCAAAATAAGAATGCCTTATTCCTTGGGGTTATTGACCAACCTTAATTGCAGCACCCTTGTCCAGTGGGTTCCTTGGGGCTGTCTGCCGCTTTGGGCGAGCGGGTCGCGAGATTCCATTTTCAGAAGTCCCAAGTCCAAGGCTCGTAGGGAGCCACCGCTAGCGTCCATGGACCAAACAAATCATGTATCTATCTATCTATCTATCCATCCATCCATCTATCCATCTATATAGTTTATATATATATATATACATATATATATATATAGCATAGACAATTAATGATAATTAAGTGTTTGCATGTGTGTGTATAACACATGGACAAATTTCCTGACATATCTGTTGCGGGAAGTGATGTTACTTGATGTCGTCATAGGAGGCAACGTTAACCGACAAGTTCAGTGACTCAGTGACTCCACATGTCGTCAAATCATCCGCCACACTGCATGGGACATACTTTTCTTGAACCCTGTGCCTAGTTGTATATCTTCAGACTTCAGACCGCCAAGAACACACGAATTTTTGGTTAGAACAACTGAAGCCATATCATTCCTATTACATAATATTACATAGATTTATCTATAGTAGATATTAGTAGAATCTCTGTCATCCGGTCCCTACCCAGCCATACAGGCACCCGCAGCCAGTATCAGAATCTCGTGCGGCTACTTCTCGGTCTCAAGATACGCGCGTCTGAGAACCGCGCAATGAGTCTCGTGTGCGCCTGAGTGTCCTCCACTTTCAAGTGGAAATGATAGCCACGTCCAAGACAAGTTTAATTAATAAGGAATACAGGAATTAAACCATATCAACCACGTCCAAGACACCAATCTACAATCATTGTAGTATCTTATGTCCGCTTCAAGGTAATTACAGTAAGCCTCTTTGCACACACTGAGGGCATCAGCCCGTTTTCATGCTGCGAGTTCTCAACAGCTACGCCTTCGTGGCCTTCTTGTCCACTCCCAAAAAGCTCTTCTGGGATGCGTTCAGTTTCTGATAATACATCGCAGCCTCAGTATGGCGGAAGGATGCAGAAGGTGCCGACCGCTCAAAAGAGGACATGGGATTGACTGCTGGATTGAGGACATGCGGTGGAAAAGGCCATATTCATGAAATACCTGGCCACTAGAATATGCGAGTTCAACACAGGTCAACCCCTAAATGCTTCAAGGCTCTTAGGATAAAATGCGGTAAACATCCACAAAAAAAACCGGGAATATTGAACCCGTTCCTGTTATACAGTAGCATGGGTTTTGCCCAGTAACATGCAGGGATTGGTCCGGTGCAATATCATCCCATCTTGCGAACTTCTAAGTGACTATACCAGGCAGAGACTTCCTCAACACCTCCCCATAGGGGCAAACCCAATGTCATAAATTCCATAAACAAATATACGATTCGGCGATGGCTAGTTTTAATCCCACCCACGTATGGTACCTTTGGGGATGGTTTATGGCATTGGGTCAAATTGGGTCTACCACATTAGTATAGGATTGTCATCAGCCACACTGAGTGGTAGATCATAGACAAGAGGAATATGAGGAGCAACGGTTATGGCCAAGCCAACCAAAGCTTGCATCATGAGGCGATTGGTTGGAGGATTCAGGGGTTGTCCACCTCACCACAAAATGAGAGGCCGAAAGGCCGCTCGGCACACACTGCTACACACCTCCTGACAGAGTGGGTACAGACAATTGCAAATTGATGGAAATTGCACGGCGCAAATACTTAGACTGAGAGAGAAGCCTCAGCAACCATCAGCAAGGTGGACAAAAGCCACAAACCAAGAACTAACCCTGGACATCCCTGGACCTTGTCTGATTCTGAAAGTAAACCAAAACGTTTGAACCGCACTTTGGCATCGCACAGGGGCTGGTACATGTCCAACCATTTGGGGAAATCCCAATGTTTGAGCGGGACAATTCACCACATTTCACCACCCATGTCTCGCACGCTTCTAAGATCAAATGACCATCCCAAGTAGTAACCACTATGAAGCACCAGGTTTGCTCGACAATTGTGCAGGTCTTGCTCCGTTTGGACGACTTCTTAGGTGAAGCTTCTCTGAGTCGAAGTCTGGGTGGCATATTCCGTGGCAAAAGTACACCACAATAAATGTATCCTCTGGCAAATCATGCATGGCATGCCGGAAAATCCACCATGTATTTATAGTTGATTTTCCCATTTAACAAAGATTCAGATTTCAGGATGGTATATATATATATCAACTGACCAGGCTCCCCAGGCAGTGGCAGGGGGCAGCTGTTTCTCGCTGTGCTGTTGCAAACCTCATTTGTTTTCGATTGGATATTGTAGCATTATACGGCTCCAGAAAAGTGGAATTTCTACAGTTAATGGATGATGACTCCTGACATTCACAATGCCATCCCATGATTGTATAAATTCCTCTTTCCGGAGCCGTAAAATGCTTAAATATCCAATGCAAAACCGGGTTTTGAAGGGGCTATGCAACTGCGGGCGTGGTGGGATTACTTGTGTAGCTTAGAAAAACATGGAAGTGGACAAGCCAGTGAAACACATTCCTTGTTTTTCATCGGACCACATAAGAAGCCTTCCTGGGAGTTGGTGCACTTGATTGCATCATTGTCTGAGTTAAGAATCAATGCTTCCTAAACGGTGGAACCACTTGGCAACTGGTACAGGGGATTCGATGTGAATCCGCTGTGCCCGTTTGGGCCGAAGCATCCGGGCGACCCACGTCCCTTAGGCCTTGCCCGGGAGTTGATTGTGCTTACATGTTGTCATTTGAAAGTGTGTACATCACATGGTTTGTCAGAATCTATCATAGTTTGTCATAAGTCATAAGCAAATGATCGAAACCTTGGAAATGCAAGATAAATTTGATCCACATTTGCTCAAACCAACTCATCGTTTGGGTGAATACCCAAAACAAACCAATCATTAGTTTAAATCCTAGCCTTGGGAGCAAACAGGGGCCCCCAAGTAGAGCCCAAACAAATCACGTAAGCATTGCTGAGCCCCGGACAACCAGTACCTTCTGCGAGGCTCACGTTCCTAGGAACAGCAGGTGTCCTTTCCATGGCATGTGTGGCCATTGTGGAAGAATATCACCGGAACCAAAAAATCCAAAGCTGTTCATGTCACACATCGCCACACCCCATTGGCAGTATGGGATTTACCTAAACTTACCAGCAAGAATGCCAACAGTGGAATACGACCAAAGCAAAGTGGCATCACCATTGAGATTCAACAGGGAACCCAACGTTGAAAATTACCGGCGCTGTCCAGCAAGATTCATATATACAACCAAGTTGACTATTGGGCTACAGGCGGCTACTTGGCATGAAGGTTATGAAAGGGTGGCAACAATTGAAATGTACAATTTGGAAGTGTCATGCTAGTTGATGATCAAACCCACTTTTGTTTCGGCATCAAGACCAGTTTGCTTCATCTGATGTCTCAAGAAGTTAATCCACTTGAAACCACTTGGTGAGTGATCCATTTCCAGGGGCATATCCTTTGCCCAAAGTCCCACTGGAGCCCAGTTCAAGGCTCCAAAGTCTTAACAAAAACCACCTTTTGCCAGCTTGGTATGGGCGGGTTGGGCGGGTATATTTTTGGAATCATCGGGTACCCTCAAAAATGAAATTCTTCATTAAAAAAAACGATAGGGTACCCAAGCTGGATGATTCAGAATCTAAAGATATTCTAGTCCTAGTCTAAAAATCTAAACAGGAAAAAAACCGTGGGTCCCAAGGGGTCCCAAGTGGTCCTAAGTAGTCCAAAGTGGTGCCAATGCCGAGGCGCCCGAGTGCACCAGACCAGGCCAAGCCGTAAGGATGCCCAGGAGCCTCAGCTAGATCGATCTGTCTATATAGAGTTGTAACCACCAAAAAGATGAAGAAAAGGGAGTTATGCACTATTTCACTGGTAGGATGATACTTTCTATCTATCTATCTATCTATCTGTCTGTCTGTCTGTCTGTCTGTCTGTCTGTCTATCTGTCTATCTGTCTATCTATCTGTCTATCTGTCTATCTGTCTATCTGTCTATCTGTCTATCTATCTGTCTGTCTGTCTGTCTATCTGTCTATCTGTCTATCTGTCTATCTGTCTATCTGTCTATCTATCTGTCTGTCTGTCTGTCTGTCTATCTGTCTATCTGTCTATCTGTCTATCTGTCTATCTGTCTATCTATCTGTCTGTCTGTCTATCTGTCTGTCTGTCTGTCTATCTGTCTATCTGTCTGTCTGTCTATCTGTCTATCTGTCTGTCTGTCTATCTGTCTATCTGTCTGTCTGTCTATCTGTCTATCTGTCTGTCTGTCTATCTGTCTATCTGTCTGTCTGTCTATCTGTCTATCTGTCTATCTGTCTATCTGTCGATGTATCTATCAATCGATGTATGTATCAACCGATCTATCTATATATGTGATTCTCTGTGTGTGTAGATGTGAGCGTGTGTGGTAAACCAATCAATAATAGTACTTATTATACATCTTAAATGGCCCGGTGGGGGGCCTTCCCAGGCCCACGGAGTCCCACTGAGTATCATGCCCCCAGATTCGAAGGGAAGTGCCGCTGCTTCTCCACATATCCACTGACCAACTGGGCGGATGCTCGTCTTGGCAAACAGCCCACTGAGATGGCATTGACCTCCTAGACATCTGTGGAAAAGCAAAGAATTGAAGTGATTAACTCATGGGATTGATGGGGTTATATAAGGCTTATATATATATATAGTAACTGATTAAATTATACACCTCAGTGGTTTACACTCGCTAGCTGCTAGCTTCAGGGATCACCTTAATAAAGCCTGGCAGAAACCCTCGCGAACTCTGATCACCCTGGAGATTACCAAGCCCATTGAATGCCAAAGAAACTCCTCTTTTCGGCGCAGAATTGGAGGGGGTATAGCTGAGGCAAAAGAACAGACCTAGCAGGTGATTTTGAAGCTGTTCGAGCATTCCCCACGATTCTGGTCTTTTGGTATGGCTCTAATATATGATTTCAAAAAATTCAAACCATTGGACCATCCAGAAATTCGGTCCCCTGAGTCCTGGATAGTATGGGCGGTGGCTTGTGTTGTCATCATCCCCAGATGTCATATCCTGGAGCCCTGGGTGAAGCCTACGCATCACGGCACCCGGTCATCCCACAGTTAGCCATTGCAAATGACCCATGTAAGTAGATGATGTACCTAATAGCTCCATGCCCCTTTGGGGCAAACTGTTTGACACTGTTTGATCACCAAAGGGTAATGAACAGTATGGTTCCCAAGGAGATAGGGGAGCCCTCTCGAATGTTAAGCGATGCTGTTTCACAGCAGAATGGTTCCTGTCTCATTTAGATCACTGGTTTGGTCTGCAGGAACATTTCCAGGAGATCCCTGTAATTGGTGGCAAAACCCACTTTTCCCGTGTGTCTTTCTATTTGCCAATCCACTGATGGAACAAGCTATCAAGGGACATCCCTTCTGCCATGGTCTCCTAGAGCCTTGGTTTCCCCACAATCTTCGCCACAGTTCTTGCCTAGCATCGAAAGGCTAATATGATCTAAATATGGAAGTATAGTTGGTCGGTCGTTGTCTATTTGTTGCATATTGTTATCAGTACTCTTTATGGTTGTTAGTTGCGAGTGTAGTTCCTGCTAGTTTGTTGTTATTTATATTGGAACAACTTTGTCATTATTGATATTTAGTGGAAGTGCTTGAATTGGAAAGCTTGGGTGGGAGTACTTTTGTATAGCTATAGTATCATATACTTGCCGAATTCTGTCTTATTGTTGCTAATTCGTTTTGAGCTATTGGAAGTATGTCGCCGTGCATGACCAGAATGTGCGCTGCAACAGCACACGCCTCCCAAGCAAAGAGAAGCATCCCAGGGACACCCATTCTAACCATCCTCTGTACGATAACCCGCCCCCTCTCCCAAAAAACAAATAGGAAAATGCAGTCACATCCTAATGAAATAGAACTATATATATATATCTATAGGTACATATATTAGAGAGATAAAGTCATTTTGTCAAATCCTTTTTGGTGGTTCCGATAAATCATTTGCGGCTTCAACAACCCAATCCAAAGTTCCAAGGAAAAGTTGCCTACACAATTGGACATGAACAATCCAATACTTAAAAAAACACCAGCTGTCACCAACGAGACTTATCCCCATTCAGGCTGATAGTGGAACATCCCCTACAGTCGGCAACTGCTCACCACTTCAAGCCTCAGCTACCCGACAACAAGTTCATCTTCAGTGGGGCATGTCAATTCACCTAAAAAAAACCGTCAGCCATCGTCAGCCTACAATTCCACAGTTCCTCAGTTCCTCAGGCACGGGAGGCGCCGGCACGTCACTTTTTCCTGCGGATCTTGCGCGTGGTCTTTGTCGCAGCCAGGTTTGCTCCGCAGAACCATGGGCTGCGGAACGGACCTCCGTCTGATGACACTTTGGGCAGGGGATATCATGTCCATCATGGGATTTCCACCAAAATCGAAAAGTGGCTGGGAACTGGATTGCTGAGCATAAACAATTTAGTCAATCACTAGTGGTATCTCCAACGACCAGCTCGAGGTGATGTTCGTACTCGCCATTGGATGGGTTATGGAATTGCACATGCCACGTGGTTCAGGTATATTAAAACAAGGGGTATAGGCGAATCATTCCACTTCTTTAGTGCTGGATCATGATCGCATGTGCGGGCAGTTATTGGGGATTGGATTGCCCATCTATACCTATAGGTCCATTTCTTCCTGCGACCTTCTGACTGGCCATCTTTTTGAAGCCCGGCCACCTGTGGTTCCGAATGGGGTGCCCAAGTGTTTATCTCGCAAGCATGAAATCCTCCATTTTCTGGTGCATCATTTTGACTCCACACCTGGGGTATCATTGACGAAACCACATTTTGTGATATTTTGTGTATACCACATTCCTAAAGAAGGCGCATAAATCTGGCTGCCGCACCTACCGTGAAGCGAGCAGGAGCCCGTAGCCCATGGAGAACAAGGCCAGGATAAAAGCGATGACGTATGCTCTGTAACGATCAGGAAGGCTATTGGAGGTGGACCTGCAAAGGCACCAGGGCACCAAGAATTCTTCTGAAAATGCACTGGAACATCCTTGCACATCTTAAACGGATCTTGAACAAAGGTGGTCACTTTGGGACATACCATGAAGCCGGATACACTCTGATAATTTCACATAGCTATGGAACATGGCTCATTTATATGATTTGCATTGAAATACCTACTACAATTAAAAAAAATGATTTTCAATTTTCCATAGCTATGTTGAAATACCAGAGGGTAATCGGCAAAGAATCGCTCTTTCCATTGGCCATCAGGAACAAACCTCCGAACTAAATTGGAAACCTGATTTGAACCAAATCTTGGTGCCTCCCCAAATGTAAAAATGTTTAAAGTGCGGCTTGTTTGGCAATGAGTACCTATAAATCATCTAAGCCATACATAGAGCAATGGACTGCCCTTGTTTCCTGACATGGATGAACCCCTAACTGCCTTAAAGGTGTAAGGCACAAATACTCTCAAATACTCCAATATCACTAGTTCTCAAATGGAGTAGAGTAAACCACGGTTCCTGTCATGGTTTCTCTGACCCTCCTACATGAAAGTTGAAGTCTTAGAAGAATCCAACAAACCCTCCGAGCATCTATGAACGGATTCCTTTCATTTGGGGTGTTGGATCGTCTTAGATCCATCATTTCTGGACTATGTATGTATATGTATGTAAATAAATGGAAATATATATATATATACTTATGTATATATATATATATATTATATCATAGTATCAACTATATGTTTACGTTTGGTGAATTTTGGTGGTTAAACCGGTAAACCACCAATGTTGGATGGTTCATCTCCCAATTGTTGTTAGAACATACGTTTGCTGCCTGTGCTCGGCAGGCTTGGGCTCAACTTTCGCCGCCGTCGAAGCGTCTGTTCCACCTTTCTCCTGTTGAGCAACAGCATCTGGACATGTGAAAACTGGATTATACTGGATTGGTGGAAGAGAAGCCCGGAAACATCCGGAAACCATGTTTTATTCTCGTCAAGAATCAAAAACATTGCTTTCCTGTATAATTGTAACGCGTATGTATATATATATATATAGTTTCGATAAAATGTCCTAAAATCAGCGTAAATCATCTCAATGACACGTTGATCAAACATACGGACATACGTTAATCACGTTTGATCGTCAACAGTCAACATCATCAACAGCATCCAACAACTCTGCATGCTTTTGTTGGGAACTCACACTTGTGAGAAATCCGTTAAGGTTTCAGGTTGTAAGCAAAGGCATGGACTCATAGAATTACCATATCATGGAACTGAAGTTGAATTTCAGACCTTACCGTCCATTTCAAAACTTAGGTTGAACATGGTGAGCCATATGTAGCCATATGCAGCCATATCCTTTTGGAACCGGATAAGTGAACGTACAGACTCGGTTCCCCTTTACACCGCGTGACTCCGTTTGGCTCCTTCTCAGCTCTCATTTTGGCTTGCAACTCGTCCCATCTCCTCAAATGAAGCAAGGCCAAACCTCCCTAACGACTAGGGCCTCCAGGGTCAACTGGAGGAGCCAGGGAAACTTCCCAAACAAGAACAATACAAACCTAACATAAAGAAAACAACTGCCTGGAAATCCACTTCCAAGATGGATTTGAAGCATTTTTTGAACTTGCAATACCATTCCCTTTCCCTTCATGGGATATCTGCTTGTTTTTACTATATGGCTATGACCTCGCACCCTTCCAGACATGGCTCTTCTTGTTCTGCTGATTGATCTTGCCCGCTTCGGACAGCATCAACGACAGCGTCAGCCGCTTGTCCCTCAGCAACTAGGATAAGGTTGCAACTACGCCACTTGCGCAACGGGGCGTAAGGATTTGTTTTATGGTGCTTGACTTTGAATTTGGGGACCCTCCTGTGATAACTAGGCTAAACCGATAAACAACATTACCAACACCATTTTGCAGCTTGCTCATGTCCTCTTGATTCTAAGATGAGCTGCTTTGGATATGGAAATTCCACCATGAACATGTCCACGAAACCCATGGAGTTTCCAGATCTAAATATGTTAAAAACAAAACAGTGCAAAATCCTCCGCGAATCTCTGCCATGCCACGGAGACAAACGCCAGGTCGACCGGTCAGGGTCGATGACATCACACTCCACGGGGCCCAACAGCAAGGGTGGCCTGAGAGGTGGTTTATAGGTATACCTATGGCCCTGAGGATATCGATAAAATCAATCCCCAACAAATTAGGTAGTATAACGTATAACTTCCAATCAACAGTGGTATTTCTATGTGTTTTCTAATGGCTGAAGTAGAGTGACAACATTTCTTTGTGGATTCCATGATGGCACAGTGGGGATGCAACTGATTTTCCCCTTTCCCATATCATGTCATCATGAAATGTGCTTGCGAATGATCCCCCCAGTTTATCACTATCTTTGGGGTCAACCACCAAAGTATATAAGTCATCAACCGAGTCTATGCATCAAGGGATCACTTCTGATTTCCAATTCCCTTCCAAGGTGGTTCCCCCATCCAAATTGGGTGGCAATTACCCACCTCCATTCACTAAAAGACATATAACATCATATAACTGCCATAAATTCTATTCAACTTACTTCTAAAACAACTTAGCTAAGTCTATGGGGCACCACTTTGTTGCCCCTGGCCCTTCTTGGCAGCCAGCCTAACCCCGTGCAGCTGAAGTTGCGAAGATTTGACCCGGACGGTGTAGGTTCTCATGCTGAACCTTGCTGCATGAGCCATGACGGTTGAACGGGTTGGACTGCAAAATGTCTTGCTATTTTCATTGACACGGACAAAACTCCTGACAATGGTAAGTCAAACAGGATATCCATGGTAACCTTGACCAAAATTGGTTGGCACATGGGGAGACATGGGGTTGCGATTGGCCAACAGGATTGTCACGACACTTTGCTGTGCCGGCTTTTAACCTCAGCTAGAAATATCTGCACATATTTCTGACCGTTGGGTTTAGCATCTCCTGCTTCCATGTTGGAATTCTAAGTAATCTCCCCAAAGGCAATAAACTTGAAGGCCTTATGGAATCATCTCACCGCTGGTCTGTTGGCCTCTGCCACCGGCGGAGACAAGGGGCGAAACTGAGATGTTCTCTTTCGATGCATTTGCCACGTCAGGGTCATCAATGTACACCTGAACACCGCCGGATTGCAAGCAACAGCCTGGCTCCATGTCCCTATGATGAATCGACATCCGTCTGAAAGAGGGGATGAGCATAATGTTCACGAACATGGGGGTGACCCGCTTGTAAACTTCTGATGTTCTCTGTTTTATGTTTCCCATTCAGGCATAGGGCACATACATCTATATACACCTTCTAAAGCAAACCAGGTCACTTGAACTGTTTAACCATGTTTACCGCTTCCCCGGAAGCAGGTAAACCCTGGCGTAAACCCCATGGCGTCCAAGCCTTCACAACCCCTTTGTCATCTGGCTCGGCAGTCATGTAACGTGTGATTCCTGGTCCAAGGCTGGTCTTAGGTCTTGGGCAAAACTTGGACAGCAAAGATCCTTAACAACAGGGGTTGGTAACTGTATGTAAATGTCCTAGTTAAACATCAGCCAGCTATCGTGGATATAATCTCCAACAAATACCTGAAGGTGATGTTCAAAATCCCCAAAAAAAGACATTTACCAACCTCTGAACAAGGTGGTGCCTCAGGTCGGAATCGCCAAGTTGCTTGAGAAGAGTATGGGTCTAATACACGGATACATGGTAGATATAATGTACATAGCTGTATCCTGTATCCATGTTATAGGTAATAGAGGTTATGATTATAACCAACCCAGATTGAAATCATGGACTATATTCGTCTGCGGCGTCGAACTATCATTAACCTACAAGACCCAGGTTGACCACAGCTACTGCAAATGGCCAATTTCCATGGAAATGGATATGTCAAGAGAGTTTTAATTCATCTGCTATAGTTCAAGTTCATCACCATATACAGTGCCTTGCACCAAAATGCCCTGGGATCCAGGGACGTTGCAGCCCAGAGTCGACGTTCTGTCTTGTTGATTTTCAAGGGCTCGTCGCTCGGCAGAGGTTTAGGATGAAACTCCTAGCGGTGCAAGGCATGGGATGGGCTTAACAACTAGCAGCGCGCATCACTGGATATCCATGGGACCACACCCATGGGGAAAGAGTCACCAGAGCATAGCGTTGAAGGATAACTACCATGGGATATCCTCTGTCTTCCAGAAGCTACAGCAATATGATGAAGAGCTTGTGATATTTGGTACTTTCAGTGTGATGTTCGGCAAAACTCGCATGGTTCGGCCAAAAAACATTGCCTTGAATGTTGATCTCCGGATGCGACCATGGACACTCCAACATGAATAACCATGACCCCAGCACGCTGATGACCCATCCGCTATCCAGGGATCTGTGCCCTCCTCCTGTGTATTGGGAGCCACCCAGTCTCTCCTAGCAGTGTCTGGAAGCACTTGACATCTCCAACCTTCTTTTTCAGGACTTACCTCTCTTTCCAAGCATGATTTGGAGGTGGCATTGCATTCCCCCACCCTCTCTCCCTCCCTCTCTCAGTCTCAAATTGCTATAGCTGGAATTTCGGTCAGTAGCTAATCAACCCAAGCTTTTGCCTCCATACTCACCGCTTCTGCAGCATGCCACGAATCAATCTGAATCTGCACTCCTTAAGCCTCCCAGCTTACCCCCAAACATGAACGCCCTAGGACAATGGAGACGTGACCCCCCGCCAACCATTGAATTCAAGCATCGTTGGGACTTTGTAAGATAGCTCTCCTGCCTCTTGCAGTAGCTGTTGATTCTCACGCAAGTCCTGCCCGGGTAGACAACCTGGGACCTCCCATGGGATAGGATAGCGATGAGTGATAAAGCCCTGGTTTCCTGCAGCTTTGGCAACACTTTCTGTTCCCATATTTGCTGGTCCAAAGTGTGTTGCGGTAAAGACGAATAATTTTCAAAATTCCAAACTTTGCTTCTTAGATTGCACTTATATAATTGCTTGCATGGACATTCCATTGTATTCCCAATGTTCCTCGTTAAATCGTATTTCATCATGTCTATAGTGTTTATATCCTGAATTCCTAAAAAGGTGGCTTGTTAACCATGAAAGCCCCCATGAATTTCTGGGTGGAATATTTGGATTCACCAACCTGAACCAAGGTCATGTTGGGATTCTGGTGAAGATGCGTCCATCGAGCCACGGTGACGACTGGGGATGGTGCGACATCAAGGGCTGTCAATGGACTGGTGAAAATGGGAAAATTTTCACCGGAAACCCTGAGATTTCATGGGAAAATCCATGGTTTCCTGCAAATTTTCCCTTAAACCAATCCAGTGAGGCTGACCACAAGTATATCCCTACGAACAGTACAACGAGCTGATCAGTAACTGGGCCTCCTCATCCATCTGAGCCTGAAGCTCCTCCTGCTCCTGTCAGTGTCGCCATGGAACATCCTGAAACTTTCTCAGACCTGGGAACCACCATCAAAGAAAATCCACTTAAGCTCAACATATGAACTTTCAACCGCAAAACGTATGAGGTTTAATCAAGCTAAAGGGAATTACTATATTAAATAAGCCCAAGAATTGGCTTATGGTAACATTTCCGGGGGGAACCAGCCTGTTTCATGATACAAATGATTATTTACGAGGACAGCAGCCTGATTCATGGATAATCCCTTGAATCAACCCAGTGGAACATACATGAATAAAACAAAACTGGCAAAACGAAATCAAACCTGCAAAAATCCAAAGTCGGTTGACCTGCAACAGTTCAGAATATTGCTCAACCTTCGATGCACCTAGTGTCGGTCGAATCTACGGAGGGCTGGTGCAAACTCCCACAGTTGGCGATTGGAATCTGTTTTAAGCAACGTAGGAAAACACAAAATGAGCCCCACGAGCTTAAAAAATCAAATGAAACACTCTCTAAGTTAGTCATCATGTATCCCGCTTCGTCTACCAATGAGGTCGATATGACTTTTATACCCAGAAATATGGCAAGGCATGATGACGTCCTTCCGCCTCTTTTCTTCATCCTGCTTTTGCATCTGCTCTTTCAGTTGCTTACAGCTGTCCTTTGACCAAGTCCCGCACAGAGCGGCACTTTGGCAATGATCTACCCATGACGGATGTCTGGAAGAAAAGAACATGTTGTCTTGGCATCCAGAAAGAAGAGGTCGGGCGACAACATGTTCATCGACCTGACGTGCTTGCACTTTCATCGTTTCGGTTGTGCTCCCGGCCTTCATATTGGACATGTTGAGGAAGGAGAGGTCTATTGCAGGCTCATACCTGCATCTGAATGACCAGAATGCTCCCCAAATCATGAAGAATGACCAGAATGCTCCCCAACTACTTGGGGACATCACAGGGTAACCTTTAAAGATTCTCAAGGTCCCTGGTCCCTTAGCTATGGGATCTAAAAAACCTGGAATCCCAATTGTCCCTGCTGGTTTAGCGATCAAATTAATTTGCATATCTATCCATCCATCCATCTAGACATTCATTTCCGGTGCAAAATCCATCAAAATCCAGAGGCCAAAGGCTTTGACCAGCTTTGACCCGTCTTTTCGCCTGCCCTGGCCGTTCAGCACATGGTGCTCCTTGATGTGAGCCTCCAACTGCCTCAGAACCGAGGGAGGAAGTCATTTTCAGGAGGGAAATCCTCCTCTTACTCTTACAAGTCTATACACTTAGAAGACTAAAACCATATGTTTATTTTGCAAGACTCATCATCTTGTAGTTTTTTTAGGAAACGCAACTCAACTCTGTTTTTAATTTGGGGACACCGATGAACGTGGCAGAGTTCGGCAAAAAATATTGGGAATACTTCTGGTGCAGGATTCTCTTACTCAATACATGACGGAACGCCTCCCAATGCAGGCAACATTCACCGCCAACCTCCAGGATGTGCACGCAAGGTTGGTCACAAATATTCGGAAGCACCATGGATGCCTAGCTTCAAATAAAAACAATTTCTTGGCAATCAAGGAAATAACCCTCTTGAGGGAGCAACGTGTGACATGCGTGAAACTACAATCCATCAATCAACCAACCACTACAGTGGGAAACCCCTTCAACCCATAATCTCCATGCCTTTTTTTTGACAAGTTGCACCAGCGACTCTACCACCTCCTGTTGGCAAACGGGGCCGTTCACTGCATGCTTTGTAGCAACCATAAAATGAAAGTGGATTCTCGGAAAGGTGCCCTTCATTCAATTCTGGGATTGGTGCTTTCAACCCCTCACAAAACATATGCGCAAATTGGGGTTCATCAATGCAGGCAGGGCTGTGACAAGAACATTATATTTAAAACCACCAACAGGGTGTAGCAAGCCTTCTGCCTTTAGCAATATTTTTGGCCAGAACAGTCTGAATCCTTACTTACGTGAAGTTGGCAGTGCCAATGCTTTTGGTACGTATGAAGAAGCCTTTGTTAATTACTCTGTTTTGATCTATATATATATATCTCTCTCTCTCTCTCTCTCTCGCTCTCTCTCTCCATCGCCATCTGTTATTGTGATCTAGTTGGGGAGCATTTTGCAAGCGAGCACAAACCAATGCCAATCCCAACCCTGGTTGATTATAATCAGGAGGATCCCTTCTGAAAAAAGTCATAACCTGCCATCAAAAAATATGGAGGCCGCCCCAAACCAACCACTTCACAACATAAACAAACGCCTGCCCCCTGACGGAAAAATATTTTGGCCCCAGCACTTCACCGCCGAATGGTCCAAATGTGTTCAGCGGCTCCTTTCCAATGAGACCCATTTGCTTCCCCTCATCCAGCAGCTTTTCGCCGATCAGCAAATCGGTCTTCAGCACCAAATCCTGTTTTCGCCGGGCCACAGGTGATCTAAAGCGACTCCGGGGTGAAGCCTGTGTGACCACTGGCCGGATCATTTCACACATGACAACATACGTTTATGCCTTCATGATGCCTAGACCTTTGCAGTGCCCATGAGATCATGAAGAAATGGGTGTAAGCCTTAGACCCCCAAACTCTTTTTCTGTAACTACTAGGTTTTATTGCATAACATCGAATTGAGGGTTTGGGGTGCAAGTAACCAGGTCGCCGTTTATCTTGGCCAACCAACCGATTGCCAGTGTGCCACAACCAGGTAGCCGTTACAGCTGCCAGGATGCATCGTTCAAATTGTCGATGATCAGCTTTAACTCCTGCCCGCTCTGACAATCTCTGACAAGGGATGACAACAAACAGGTGACATTGTGATATATTGTGATATATTGTGATATATTGTGATATTGTTTTGAAACATCATAATCACAATAATCACAGCAACAATCTTATATTATTGAAATCAACGCAAATATGGTAATATCCTAAGATGGGTGAAAATGTGAAACAACAAAAACAAACACAACAGAAACAACACCAACACCAACACAAATTCTTGGGCGTGTTACCAACTCACATCCAGGCAGAGATGAGTTTCTTTAAAAAAACCTTGAGTATGTTGTGTAGCTGTACTCCAAGAGCCACTGAGATGTAGGTGGACCCGTACAGTACATGGAGCCAACCCGGCTATAATGGCAGCACATACAGCTGCTGAATAGCTGGGAATAGGAGAAATCCGTCCCATGACACCTGAAAAAGAATAGGACGGACATCGCCTCAAAGTGAAAAGATCTGAAAAGGACTACCCTCTGGTAAACTAAGATAGCTATGGAAAATCACAATTTTTAATGGGAAAATCCACTATAAATGGCCATGTTCAATAGCTATGTTAGTTTATTTCCAATCATCACACACTTCTCCTTCCTGCTTAGGTTCTGGTTTGGGGCCCAGATTGCTTTTCAAGAGCATCGGCTTGACTTTGGTGAAAAAGACAAGGTGAGATTTCATCATACCAGTAAAGTTTCCTGTCTGAAACATGGTAGCTCTAGATTAATCTATATTCGATGTTGTCCAGAGAAGGCAAGCAAATTGATACAGTGCATCATGATCCACTCACAAGAATGAGACAGGAATTCCAAAGCAAGCAAATGGGTCCGTCCTTTCTGCATGATCTGAATGTCTGAAAATCCAGGATGCGCGTGAAACCACAACTTGACTTGAAAAATAATGATGATCGATTGGATTTGGGGGCGCCCTCTCTGCCTATTTTCAAGCAAATTTAGATCCCAATCCATTCGCCCAGGTTTCAACTTTCCAAGTGGCTGAAACTTTGCGGATCTTCACGCAAACCACGCCCAAATTGGATGCATCAAACATCGAAGGGCTCGGGAGCTACCCACGGCCGAATTTTAGCCGTACACCCGCGTGCAGTTCTGGCTGTGGAAACCAAAGGTGAAATTGATTGCTGGCTATTTATCTGGAAAGGGACAAGTACCACACAAATCACTTCATGGAATCATTCACCAATTGTTTAAATCATAAATCCAACCATATCCAAACTCATCAGGGGTTGCAATCCAGCTGATACGCTAAGAGATTGACGAAGGTCACTGACCATCCTACCTTCTGAGGAGGGGGGGTACAGCGGGTTGCACCACTTGACCACCACTTGGTGGCCATGATGGCCGTGGGTCGGTCATATTGACTCTGGGACCAGAATTTCGATTCCTACCTTGAAAACGTCTACATGTTAGATATGTTGACAATAATAATTCATATCCATACAGTACTCGCAAGATCATCTGTATATGTGCATGGGTCCACTTGGAATTGTTCCTGCTCTGTGTTTGCTCTTGCTGATGTCTGTCTTTCATCGCTGCACCATTGAGCCATGGTAAGTCATGGCCTCGAGATATGATCTTGCAGAACCAAAAATGGAAAGAGTAAGCGCAGCAAATTATCAACATCGCTATGGAAGCCATGGCCGATTTCTTGCTATAATGATTTACCTATTCAAAATGGTGATTCTCTCAGAACTATGTTGAATAACCAGGGGGTAGTAAATTAGATTAAACAAACACACATGATATAATATCCAAGAAGCTGTAATATGCTGTAAGACCGTCAGCTAGGATAGCTTGGATATAGTACCACTGTTCCAAATACTTTTTTGACAGTGATAGCTCTTGTAACTCTTGTAAGTCAAACATTATATAGTTGGTAAACATGTACCACTGGAATACCCACATCGATGGCCATGTGAAGTCTGTTGAATCATTCTTCAAAGTTGTGTGTGTGTGTGTCTGGTTTCCGCATGTTTCATCTCAAAAAAAAATAGTGGACGCCGTCTGTCCCTACGAGGGCTCCACAAGATACAGAGCTGAGTTTGCGAATGTTTTACATTCATATCTTAGTCATACTGTCTACTTTTACTGGTATGCAACATGTTATTTAGATATACATACAACAATGCACAGTGATGCTCTGAGTTCATCTGAGTTCTATAAGCATACACACACATATATATATATAATTATATGTACATACATACATGGTTTGATCTGTGCATGCATTGCTTATGTATATTATGTATGTATATGGTATAAATGATATAAATATAATCTAATGTGGTAAGCATTGGTAAAGCCAATGGTAAACCATCCCCCAAGTCACCATGGTGCCTCCAGAATGGGCTTCGTGGCCTTAGATGGACATCCATGGATTCATGGTGCCGTTCCATGCATGTCCCATATATCTCATATGAATATGGATAGATTGATATATGTAACTTATATATATATATATTATAGATATATATATATATTATAGATATATATATATATTCATATATGATGTATGTTCTATACGTAATATATTGAATATATATATATATAGGAACACATGTGAAATAACATACAATATATACATATAGGCTTTATAGGTTTCCATGGTAAACATTTATGAGACGATCTCTCTCCATCGCCATCTGTCAAGACGGCCAAAAGGCAGTGGCGAGAAACGGCCTACCTGATTTGGTAGAGCCATCAGAACATGCAAGCCACATGCTTTATGTGACAGATGATGTTTTATGTTAATGTTCATTTTCATCTGTGCCATGGCCATGGCCAAAACATATCAAAACCTGGTATGCGGTTCATGGTCATCCATCCCAGAATGGGAATCCTTATCATGGGCACATGAACCCCTATCAATGGGTTGATGACCATCCCCTGATATGGCTATACAAACCATCTTTTCACCATGACACAACACATATTTGTGCGAGATACATGCGGCTTGTGATCATGGGACGGTCTTTGTCACTTGCTCAAGTAGGCATAGACAGATTAGCATTAGGCTAGATACTGTAGATGGATATAGTAGATGGATAGATCGAACCATAGACCGAAAGAAAGATACACCATAATCTTTAAAAACATGAATGGTGGCAGTACAAAGGATCGTCCAAATATCTGCAGAGGGTGGAATTTTCACTGAGAAACAACTTTAATTCCAAAGTCCTACACAAACCTGGGCATCCATCGGGCAACACCAAGCCAATGTATCAGATCATTGCATGTAAAAGTTACCCTTTGGTAATCAAACATGGCCATGGAAAATCCACCATTTATAGAAATTTTCCCAATCTCTCTCTCTCTCTCCATCGCCATCTCCAAAGAGTTCAACAGAAGGACCTCCATTTATAGGGGATTTCCAATTGCCACGTTTGATTACCGGAGGGTATCCTATTTTTTGTTGAAAGAACCATCAACCACTCGGAGATCAGGATGGGGATTCCAGATCAGGTGACTGGGATCAGCTTCGCTTCGGAGGTTTCCGTCTCCCCAATCACCAAGACCTCCGGAGTGCGTGCTCATGCCTAGTATCCAACCACTTCATTGTTGTTGCTGGCTTGGAAAAACCAAGAATACTCGAGAAAATCAGCACTGACAATTGACTTTCTTGCTCTCTCTCTCTCTCTCCATCTCTCTGTCTCCATCTCTCCCTCTGCAAGGACATTGCCTCATTTATCAGCTGTGATGAAAGTAGATATTGTTGGCTTATCTCCAGCATTGCATGCCCCAACAACTTGAATGCCCCAGCAAACATTAACAAACAATAATGTACATACCTGCAAGTCCAAAGGCAAGCAAAGAACAAAAAATGTGACTGTGTACCCATTCCACTGCTATCATCGGGGCTCTCTCTCTCTCTCTCTCTCTCCTGTCAACTGCCACCTGCATTGGGAGAGATCGGATCTCGAACTCTGCAAAACGCATGGCGCGGGAATTGTGGAGATACTTTCCTCGGCAAAATGGACCATGGGCCACACTCTTAAGGCAAGCAGAATTGGGTTTTGGAAGGGCAAACTCTTTTTCAAATGTTAAAACAGCTCAAGCACGAGATTGCTGTCCTGTAATTCTCCAAATGGACAATCCCAATGTTCAGCAGGAAGTAAGTGGCCAGGGATTTTACAATGTTTTGCACTTACACCAGTTGCCAAAATTAATTCAGATTTGGATCATCATCACAGGTGAAGGATGGAACATGCACACCACAGAGAAACAACGCACAAAGAGACCATGAACTTAGCCGCCGGACGATACTTCTTGGTCCAATCAATGCCTGTTGACTCTTGCCGAAATGTCTGAATTGTCTCAAAGCACATGACCACTGGCAATCTCTGGACTTCCTTCACGGATTGTTTACAAATAACTTGAACTAACTTGAACAGCTACAAACGGCTAGTCAAGAGTCTTCCACAGTGACTACTCTTTTACATCATCAAACTGGGACAAGCACCTCCCCTTACAAAAAATAGAAATACCCTCTGGGAATTAAACGTAGCTATTGAAAATGGCCATAGAAATAGTGGATTTTCCCATTAACAATGGTGGTTTCCCATAGTTATGTTAGTTTACCAGAGGGTAAATGTTGGCTTGAAAAGCCACATCCCACAATCTCAGGCCCCGGCCAAACGGCGAGGTGTTGTTCATGCGATTCGTCTCCGGAAGTTCTAAGCCTCAGGCCAGGGACACCTGGAAGCTCCATCTGCCGGGGTTGGTTTGAAGAAAAAGCTTAACCGGAAACTATGGTTTCTATCCATCAAATGTAAAAGTTTCCCGTAAAATTTCCCAGGCCCACAATCCAATTCTGTTACATGTGTTTGAACAGTTAGATTCAGGTTTTCTTTTGAGTTTATCTGAGGAAAATGAAAAAAAAAGAAACTGTGATTAAGTGCATCATCTTCAAGACCTTTTTCTAATTCTTTGTGGCATTCATGAAACCAAACAGAATGGGATCCAATCTGAATCTGAACAAACAAATCTGGCAATCCATCACGGGGAGGCATCTCTAGGCCCCAAGCTGTGCTCATTGTTCACAAAGACTCGGACACGACCTGGGCTGCTACATGACGTCTCTCATGGTACCCAACAATAGGGGTGTCAATTGCACCAAAACTGGCCCGAATCAGACATAAACAAATGAGTGTATCGGAAAATCTTGACGTGAAAGCATCATTGGTTCTAATTCTTTATATAAGGTTTTCCAGTTTTCCTACACATTTTCCCATGACCCAATTTGGGGAAAAAATACCTCAGGACAGTCAAGGGTTTGTGACGTGGTCATGCCCCATCACATCCCATTTATGTTGTGCGTCCCACTCGCATTCTTGAACCATGTGATGATCAATTATCAACCTACTTACAGACTTACAAAATTTGTAAAGCATTTGCAGTCTTGAATCCACCAGACATCTACAGTCTGTAATGTTTGAATCATCCCTGTCAAAACCCCTCCCCTTCTATTAACCTCACCTCACCACCTCACCTCGTCACCCCATCATTCCACAGGCCCAAGAATCTCATTCACTACTAATGCAAATTTCCACTTGCGCACCTACAAACCATTTGCAAGTCATTACGAAGAAACCACCCACTATTTCTCGCCAGTTTTTCGCAATCTTGTCGACCCCATTTTTTTGCGTTTTAATTTTCCTAGCCAAAAACGAACATTCACATAGGCATGTTTAATTTTTAGTTTTTAAACCCCAAAACATGCAACAAAAACAGTTTTTTCCCATCACCTGTGTTTTAATGCACAACACATAGATTGATGAGACGTGCTTCATCACCAGCTTCGGGAATCCCCGATGACCAGCTTCACCCCGCCCGAAATCTCACCTGAGCCTTGGAAAGCGATGACCAAATGCTCCCGGATGATGCCTAACCTGAGGCACTGAGGGTTGGAACGGGTTTGGATCAAACAGGTTTGGGTGGGACAATGATGGGACTACGGAATGCGCGGAAATACATCAACATTATAACATTCCATAAGCTTACTAGTGCTTAGTAGGGAATGGGGGTTGCTGGGATGATTATTTTCATGGTTATAAAAAAGGTCAGCAAGCCTCAGCAACCCTGCGTTAAACGCAATGACAATCGCACCCGCAACGGTTGACGATCATTCCACTGAGGCGTTCGGACACGTGGATGTTGCGGATTTCACCTGGCGACATCGGCGCTTCAGATTGGAAGGTGTCCTGCAGAGTTTCCCCTGGATCCAATTCGGGAATCAAAGATACATTTGGTATATACACAGAGAGAGAGAGAGAGAGACAGATAGATAGACAAACAGACAGACCGACAAACAAATAGATAGATAGATGGATGATGGGTGCATGGATAGATAATACATCGATAGACAAACAAACAGACCGACAGACAAATAGATGGCTAGCTAGCTGGCTAGATAGCTAAGATAGAGAGATAGATAATATATCATAGATAAAGTTAAATGCTATATCATATAATATATATCTATAATATATATATATATATATCTACCAACATTGTGGTTTTCTTTTGCCAAGTTAAATGATAGGCACAGCCAGTGATAATCTCCACCTTTGGGTGGGATCATAGGACCGGCCTTGCGGACGACGCGTTGCGCCCAAAACGCTTGGAGGGTCAACAAATCACAAGTAAGACAGTAAGACACAAAGAAAGCAGTACACATGTCATATACCTTCATATGCGCGTATATGTGGCTGAATATATATATATATATATTATAATATACCGAAATGTGTACATTATATATATATATATTATATATATACACCTTTCGCCTATATATGCACATAGAAAAAATATGAAAAAATATATGCACATATAGTACACAGAAAAAAACACAGATACGTTTGGGGTTTCTCAAACTCAGTTTAGTAAGGAAACATAAGGAAACACTGTAACTGTTTCACAATGGTGAAACGGGAGACCCCAATGGCCCCTGGCCCACCTGACTCCTTCTGAAAGTCGGAGCGAAGCCACTCTGTCCTGTTGCGTCAAATTGCGTCAACGTATATAGAATATAGAGGGAACGTTCAATTGTAGCTCCATGTTTTTACCCTCTGGCTATTTAACATAGCTATGGAAAATGTCCCAACTTCAAATGATTCATGATGGTTTACCTATTTAAACCAGAGGGTATCATTTGTCCAAGCTTTCCCTTTTAAAGAGTTCTAAATGGTGTCTTTGGGCTGTATGTAAAGCCCACGTACAATAGGTTTGGGGCCAAGTTGGGGGGTTTGGCGTTTTCGAATTTTCGAAGCGTCGAAGCCTTTTTCAAACTCATCCAAAGCCCCTGAGCAAAGCCAGTTGATATGTGCACCATTGAGCGCGTGGTATACCATGTTTATCATAAGATGCATTTCTGGTGTGCATCTTATATCATCTTATATCTATATAAATATGCATCAAAACACCCTAAACTATGAAAACAATTGAAAACATACATCTCTAGATATCCCTGGCGATATTCTAGCAGGCTAAGTCGGTCAGCACATGCAAACCAGTGAGGTACCTCCCAGATCAAATCTGTTCAACAGGAGCGGGGGTGCACCACTAGAATAATCTCATGTAGTAATATATAGTAAGCACGATTTCCGAGAATTTCATAGAATTTCCATGTGAAAGCTCCAACAACATACTTTTATTGAGGTGCTGAGAACCATCTTCACATCCCATGAAATTGTGTAAGTGTACTACCACCATGTTCATTTTACCATGTGCAGTTGAAACCCGCCACTCAGGGAGTTTCTATTGAAGCACCGCGTTTCTCAGCTGCAGGGCAACGGTTTTTCTCCTGGTTCTAGACCGAGTCCTCGGCGCATCACTGATGTAACCAATGGATTTTATACGTACACAGTACATACCTTAGACATCCCAACATCTCCAGCTGAGGTGACTGAAGACAAGCACGCAGGCTGAAAAACTCTACTTGTGTCAGCTTGCCGGAGGCAGCCCCAACATCATCGTCCAAGTATAAACATGGGTTCTGCTTAATGACATATGTTGGTGAATGAGATTGCCCTCTGTCATCCCTTTTTTACTGGTTGGTTCTTAGGGGTTGCCACAATCGATAATGATAATCCCGCATATATTGGATAGTATATCCCCCCACAATCATCAACCAGCAGGGGTTTGAACACTCCTAATTTGAAATCTTGAAACGATTGGACTATTCGACTCATGTAGACTCAAATGTTTCTCATCGAAAAAATCTACACACGAAATGAAATGATCAACACAACCGCCATCAATCGCCAATCTAGCAGCGCGTTTCTATTTATGCATTTCTTTAGATACAACTCTGAACTTATTTGTTGGGCCTACGAGTTTGACAGCTACGTGTATATGTGCCTAAACATGCGCATAGCTGAAAAACAATATGATTACATAGATCTAAAGATCAAACATGATAAAATAATTACATAATACAACCACAAACTACGTATTCTCGTTATTTCAATATTTTTGTGATTGAACATGCCCTGGGGGCATCCCTGGGTAGCTTTTCCAGGCAAGGCACGACTCCACCAAGGATGGATCTCGGGGTAAAGAACTCCTCAGCTGGGGATTGATTACCCAGTCCAGGGTCCCTTCTTCAAAAACAACATGGTGAGAAACGATAGAAACGTAGAAAGACTCAGGTGTTCAGGTTCATCATTGGAAGCTTTCCCGTCAAATATGGAAGTGTTGGGATGACACAAGCAATGCAAAATTTCTGGTTGATCATTTGGCTTTATGTATGCACATATAATCACACACACATTTATATATATAACATTGAATTCTATTTTGTAGAATAAACCCACTACTAAACAAGACAGAATTGATGATGATGATCATTATCACAATCATAACATTCATAACAATCATAACAATAATAGTAATCCGCCGACCCTGGCCTTAGCCAAGGCAGGGGCGGCGCCTGGGACCACCGCAGGTGTGGAACTCATCTTGCTCAGTGGTCTTTTGGCCTTACCTTTT
>BGPT01002127.1:87652-109559 GCA_003297045.1 Symbiodinium sp. clade C Y103 | reverse complement strand
CTCGACTTTGCAGCACGCAAGCCTGGTTCCCGCGAAGCGGGCTTACCAGAGCTATACGGCTGATAACCTGTGAACAGAAATACCCCTGTTCCGGGTCAAAGTATATCAAGTTGGTAATGTCCGGGCTATGCGAAGCTGCAATGTTCAAGCGACCGACATCAGCAGTTGAGCAAGCGCCTTTTGTGACCTTATTTGGCGGCTTGAGCCAAATCAGTCGATGGCTCGCCTTAGTCTTCGAATTGCGGTGTTTACCCCATATGTACCACTGATATGTTACGGGGGTTCCCACCTCCATCCCATTGACANCAAATCAGTCGATGGCTCGCCTTAGTCTTCGAATTGCGGTGTTTACCCCATATGTACCACTGATATGTTACGGGGGTTCCCACCTCCATCCCATTGACAATAATATATAATATATATAATATATATAATATATATAATATATATAATATATAATATATATATATAATATATAATATATAATATATAATATATAATATATATGTTATATATATATATACATTGTATAATATCTATATATTAATATACATTTTATATTATATTATATATATGATATATTATATATTACATATATCATATATTATGTATTCTATATCATATATAATATATTGTATATTATATAATGTATATTGTGTAATATATATTATATATTATACTTTTTTATATTATATATTGTATATCATATATTATCTGTTATATCATATCATATTATATTATATTATACTATACTATATTATAGTTTATTATATTATATCATATCATATCATATTATACTATACTATATTATATTTTATTATATTATATTATATCATATCATATTATATCATATTATACTATACTATATTATATTTTACTATATTATATTTTACATATTATATTATATATATACATGTTATCTATCTGCGTGTGTGTGTGTGTGTGTGCGATATCTGCAGCCATGTATACGTTGTATACAGCTCCTCCAGGGCAGCCACTAAGGCGTAGATCTTCACCACCAATTCATCTCTCTTCGGGAGGTCGCCGTACGGATCCAAGGTCGATACTCCAACAGTACCAGCGTAGGGTTTCAATAGCGTGGCCAAACTACTCTGAGTACTGGACTTCTTTTCTTCGATCAATCTCAGTTTCTGCTCTGCTGTGCGAAGATTGTCTTCCATCCTTTTCTTGCCAATCTTGAGCTGACGAATAGCATCTGAGTACTTCTTGCAAAGCTTTTCGTGCCACTGTCGCAACTTATCCCACAGCTCTGTGAGAATCCTAGGGGCAAAGGACTGCAAAGCATCTCCAAATCAAAAACTGAATCTCTGTAAACATTGAACCAAACATGGCAAGCTAGGTCAATCATATTGGGCAAGATCACATCCAGTACAACAACTCATCCGGTCCTAAGAAGTTCGCTGCGCAAGGTCACTCGATGTCTCAAGCACGATTCAACTTGCCCCGTGGTTTCTGCCCGTTGCTTCGCGACTCTCATGACCATCTGCCGCGTCTCTCTTTCAAAGTTCTTCTGGTATTCTGCTTCCACCTCAGGCTTCAAAACCAAGGAAAACATAGCCTCCGGCCTCCTCGGTCAGATTGAATAAAGGATGAAAATCACAGATTTGAACAGTTCAACCTGGCATAACATGAGTTTTTCCCCACCCATACCTGCTTGACCAGCAAGAGTTCTGCGCTTTCCACTGACGCCTGCAGGGTTGTTTTGCTATTCACGGCTTCCTCCAAACCAGCGTTCAATGCATCCATCCGATGCCAGCGCTCATTCAGCTCGTCGTACATGTGCAGCAAGTTCAATCGATGCCTGTGTCATGTCGGGTAGAAGTTTGATGCGGGGCACAGGGCGGAAAGCCCAAAGCGGTGGTGTTGAGACTGGAAATGATCCTTAATCTTAAGCAAATCCGGTCAACAACAATCATAGACTCAGAGCCTCTACGGACCAACCAGGGGGCTGCATTTCACCCGAAATCCACAAACCTGTCAGAGACTTCAGCGGTTTTTATGCAGGAAAACTATTGCCAGGATGCTTCAAACCATCCAAGTCTTTGATTTCGATGTTCCCAAATCTCTCCACATTGAAGACCTGCGGGGACGATGAAGGTTTTGTGAATCTCAAATGCCGGCCTATTTCAAAGCCGTGTTCCTGAGAACCAGCAACATCCAAACCTTTTGAGTTTGTCTGAAAATATGGTACAGTATACCCCCCCCAAAAAAAAAAACATCAATTAATATCGATAACAATGATTGATCAATGGATTCATTTGTACCCTAATTTCAGACGAACCTTTATCATCCTGTATCCACTATGATCCAACTCTCAGTCTCGCGATTAAGCTCCTCTGCTCCAACTGTTCTCTTCAAACAAGTGGAAAACATGGTTAACCCATGTTAACCTTGGATACCCCACAAACACAATCTTATTAAATTGAATTCCTCCAAAATATCAAGAGATATACCATCAACATCCACCAACCACGAACCCTTGGCACTGCCAGGCTGACCTCCTTCGAGATGTATGCAAACCACTGACGGGTGACCCTGTCCGCATAGCCGCAACCTTTGTCGTGCGCCTCCTGCATGCCAGAGGATGGCAGAGGTATTTCATGAAGAAATGTCATTCCATTCATACTGGCAAGTTGATAGGAATTCCAATCATGGAATATGAATGATTATGATATATCATTATAATTCCAAATATATTGAGTAGTATAACCCCCCATCATCAACCAACAAGGGTTTTGAACAAACTTTGAGAAGGGATTGATTCCTCAAGCAACGGCTTGTGCAAAAGCGAATGCTTCCACATCAATGCTGGGACAGTCTGAGTGGTTTGTGGTTGAAGGGTTCCGTGCTTTATTGGATCCTAACCAAGAAAGGATGAAAGTTACTGCCGTTGCAATGTGAATACACTTGGCAAGAGAAAATGTCGGACATCCACTCCAGTTTTGAGGCTACCTGCAGCTAGCGATCCACCGGCCACTCCTTCAGCGATTGCTGCACTGCTTCCAAGGATCCCTTCAAGTCTCCCAAATCCTGGTCTGCGGGGAACAACAACTGGCCTGAGAAACAAAAAATTCCGTTTCCACCAATGAAATTAGCGAGGCCATTGAGACCATGCACGTTTGTATCGCGAGACCATTCTTGGAACTCTTCAAATCTCTTCCTTATGCCCTGGTGCTGGAAACAAATTAACGGACAGGATGGACCCCCTGGGCTTTTGGTCTCAAAAATCGGGAGATCCAAACCAAAAACAAGCTGAGCCAATCCCTCAACTTCATCCATCAAAAAAAAAATATTGGATTCACGGTGCCAAGCAACCGAGGGTACATCAATTTCTTTCTCAGAGCTCAGAGTTTTCCAGACCTGACTCAGCTTGTCCATCACTGAGTCGATGCTCTCGGAGCCACATTGGGAAAAGTTGGTGAAGTTGTTGTAGATCTGCGTCTTCAATTCATTTTGCTCCTGAACACCCAGAAATGTTGGATCATTTTGACCATGATCCACTAGCACGGAACAAGAAGCTGAATACCAAGATGAACCCGTTGAACCCTGCAGTTGTGGATTCGTAAACATACCACGAGACAATTCTTCTTGGATCATTGTGGCATCAGCCAACCGGAGGCACAGCTTCACACATACCATGTGAGTCTCCAGAGAAATCTGAACAACTCGTTCTATTGCACGTATCAACACATTCATAGTTGTCCACCTGCCAAAATCACATATCGCATTTGGCCATGGGTCAACTTGGGCGCCCCTGAAGTATTGGATCAAGCAAGTCAATCAGGAGACAACAATCGCCCATCGTTCAGTCATACCATCGCCCAACGGGCGCCTGACTTCTGATCTGATCTTGCCAGTCATTTTTGGCACCATACGCTCGATGCGCTTCATCAAGGAGCTCCTGCAACTTGTCAATCCACAGGCCATCCAGCGCCTGGAGATGGGTCGTTGATCGTCCACGAAGCAAGAGCTGCTCCGAACAGCAGAAACGTACAGTCAGCGAAAAAACAAAAACAAAAGCTGCGTGAAAACGAGACAGTCGTCAAATAAACTGGTCACATTTCTCGACTATGCATCCTT
The DNA here is from genome assembly GCA_003297045.1 of Symbiodinium sp. clade C Y103. Lineage (NCBI taxonomy): Eukaryota > Dinophyceae > Suessiales > Symbiodiniaceae > Cladocopium > Cladocopium sp. clade C. The sequence continues at coordinate 105,458 of BGPT01002127.1, read as the reverse complement.
ATATCATCTTACTCTGCCACAGCCCTGTTCTGACAGCTTGGAAGTCTGCCAGCCTTCTCTCGCCCCTGGTCGTCTACTGTCATCCTTGGCGAATAAGCTGCTCCACTAAAAATCTGCATCTACAGGGTTTGCTCTCAAGTCATGACAAATGTATTCAATGCCTGTTCTCCAACAAGACCTGTTTCTTTTTGACTGTAGGTAAGTCACTCGCCACTTCGAACACCAAGGAATCCAGTTCTCTTCCCTCCACTCAGCTGAATATGGCTGTGGCTCAAAAATGGGTACTAATGGACCCACAAAATTGGTTGTGTTTAGTATCCATACAACACCTTATGTAATGTATTACTATTACCCATCCAGTTTTGGGCCTATAGACATGTATGTACATCTGGATATATATATATATAATACTTGTGTATATATATATATATATGTATACAGTATATTATCGAGCCATTCCCCTATAACCCCAGCACCTGGACTTACACATCCAAGACCCCTCAAATCCAATCGTTCCTTGGGCTACCATTTTGTGGTTCATATCACATCACCATTTTGGTTGGTTTTTGGTTGCTTCATTTGGTTGTTTTAATCCCGTGTTGCTTTGTTTTCGATGGTTTTTGGATTGTTTTTGATGGTGTTTGATGGTTTGATCATGGTTTTTGATGGTTTTTGATGCTTTCTGGTTGCTTCATCTCCCAATTTACTCCATCCCATCCCATCCCATCCGCCTTGGCTGGTGCCGAGGCTCGCATAGAAACGCCGCTTCCTCGGACTCACTTGCGAACTTGTGGCCTCAGTTTTTCCAGTCGATTGATGAAGGCATCCTACATTCTGTAATTTCTACTACGTATTCTGTGAGTATTCTATCAGTATCTGATGTTGTAAGTCTAATATGTATATATATATATATATACGAATATATATATATATATGTGTGTGTGTATGTATGTCCTATTAACCTATACTTTCCTTTTTTGATCTTTTTTGGGCGGTGAACTGGAAGCCCAAAAAGCTATGTCGAGCTCATCTAGTAGGAAAGTGCTTCAGAAAACGGCATTCAAACAATCAGCACTCACCAAAAAGATGCAGGATGCTGCTCCAGTTTTTTCTTGTTTCGCCATGGAGCCTCCTGCTCCACCTTCTTGACGCGACGTCCGTCTTCCAGCATCCGTCGAGTGATAACACCCGCATGGTTGCGACAGGCTGCTTCGATTTCCTGCCCAGTTTGAGGAAGCGAACAGAAACAGCAGGGTGCGGCAGCACTGGACCAGATAAGCCTTCAAGCAACCCCCATGCCCTACTTGCTGCCGGGCATCAGTCTCTGTAATTGATACCTCAGCGGGTGGTTCGGCCAAGGATTTTGGGGGGATTCAACCTGGTCATGTCAACCGTCCTGGAGGAGGTGGGCCATTTTTTCAAAGTTTGCTGTGATGGGTGAGCACACCACCAGCTATTCGCGAAGCCTTCTGACATGTGTTTTCAACCCACCGGAAACAGGCCGGAAACACCTTAGCCGATTGGAGATCATTCTCCTACTAAAGACTATGGAAATTAAATACCTGTAAAGAAACCACAATAAACCCACAAATAACAAAAAATAACCCTAAGCTCTCATAAACTATAAATTTGCTTAATGATTTTCCACCTGCCAGCAGAGCCCTTTTTGAATCTCCAGCATGCCGATGTGCCGTGGATGCATGGCTGAAGAAGCTCGCAAGTGAGTCATCGTGCAAGTCCATTACCTCACCGCATCACCTAGAGATCATTGCAGCTGCTGATATTTGGGTGCTGAATTTTTGGTGAATTTCATGCGGGTTCATGATGCCTAACCAGTGGTTTTTTAGGTGCTTTTCCCCTAAACCTAAATTTTCAGACAAAGCCAGTTGTTGAACCGGAATGGGTCAGGTTTGATAGGAACAATCCAGAATTTCACGGTCCCAAGACCTCCCCCTTCACATTGAACTGCACATCCTCTAAGAATCTGTTACGCGACACCCCAAGTGACCTGGTGAAGATGGGGAGAGGAGCTTCATGCCGTGCCATGTGGGTCTCGGCCCGGGGGCTACTGTCACCTCTGATGTCTAGTTGGGTTGGATGCAAGCTCTGATGAGCCAAGCGCTCACATACTGTTTGGCAAGCAAGATTTGAAAAGTATGGGACAATCAAAAATCAACTACTGGGTCTCATGAGACCTTCCAGATTCTGCAGCAACTTGATCCAGGCGGAATCATGCATAGAACACCTGTGCCCGTGTGCACGTTTATGTGTGTCTGTGTGCATAGTTGTGCATGATCTGTGTCTTTCCGCAGACAGTTTCTGCAGCTGTGCGTGAGGAAGCAGTATGACGTCTTGACAGCCGTTGAACCGTTCAATGGTAACACAGCGCCGCATTCTTTTCTCTTCCATTCTTCGGCTACGGCACAGGAGTTTGGCCCTGCCGAAGAAGCTACGTCAACGGACAGCTACGTCCACGGGCGTCGGCACCCAGCTGACACCACGGCACTTCTGTTTTCCACTCTGTCCACCTCCAATGTTGGGCCCCACGATTACCCAGTTTTGGACACTTGCGACTGGTACACTCCATGTGTTGATATTCTTCAAATTCTTCAAATTCTTTGTATCATGAGAGGCCCATCATTATCCAACAGGCCAAACCTTTCCAGAGGAGGATCGCTAGTCACGTTCCAACATCTTGGCCGCCTGGCGTTGGTGCAGGTCTTCCAGCCACCGGAAGTGGCCACAAAATCAGAAGCTCGTCTCAGGGTGGGATGGGGATGAATGGATAGCAACAAACATATATACAAAAAGCATGAATTAACCATCAAAACTGGGATTTTGACCATCAAATGTTCTTCCTTTATCAGGTCCCATCCCCACGTCAACATGTCTCCTCTCAACCCGAGCCCAAAATTTGAGGCCCTCGCTTGTTGCAGCGTCCTCTTAAGCTTGCGGAGCGCCTGCTCCCTCCCGGGGCCCTCAGCGCGCTCAAGAGCCTTGGTCCAGTTTTTAGAGGTGACACTGCTAGAGACTGGCGACCATAACTTACCAGCTCTGTCTCAAAATTCAATGCTTTATCATAATGTTCCTTATCAAACATGCATCCTTATCAAAAATACATCAAAATGCCATGTTTGAGGTTTACAATATCCCCCATTGACATACCCAAAACAAGTTGTTCATCCATGGGACACTTCCTCCGCTTGGTGCATTTCCATCTCCTTCCCTGCAGACCCCGCACCTCGATCATCTTTGTACAAAGGTCTTTGGCTTGCAGTGCCTGGAAAGGCAAGGCAATAGAGCAACCCCGCTCAAACACCTCGACTAGTGACATTGGGGAGAAGCTCTTGGAGACTGGCAAGACCGTTTGACCTGGACCATATGTTTTTTCCCCTATTTTTCCCTGATCTATTGATCCATGGCTCCCCAGAGGTTCTTACCATGAAGTTTCCTCCATAGATGCGACCCGACTTTCAGCCACAGTTCCCCACATTTGCTGCAAGCCTTGTCGCCAAGGTCGAACCCCAACCAAAGTTCATTGATCCATTCCACCTCAGCGGCTTTACCCAATATGGCTCCACGAGACCTTGAAAATGATGGCTTCCTAAGGAACGGGATGATTCATCAAGAAATTGTGTTCTTTCTTGAAAGGAAATTACTGAACAACATGTTTTTCGCTGCGCCTTGCTGTGGAAGATGCCCTCGTCTAGGGACTTGTCAGAAAGCTGCTGCGCAAGTGCATACATCAGCTTCATCTTCACCTGGGTCCCGCTGCGGATGTCTTTTCCATCCCAGCCTCCGATCATTCATTTTTTTTGTCATCCTCTATTTTGGGGGACGCAAGAATAAATAGGTCTTATACTAAACCAGGCTTTCTAGTGGTATTTCAGATATCTTAACACTATGGGGAATGGACCAGCTAGCCTATTGCTTTGATGACCCAGCCTGCAAACCAAGATGAAGCCCAGCTGGCTCCTCATTGAGCCACTGGTCTGGCTGCACCAGGGAACACAGTTGCCTGCCAGGGCCCAGGGTCAATGCGCACTGGCAACAAAACTCACTTTGCCTTATCGTTTCCCACTTTTTCCCATAGTGTATAAAGGAAAATCCTTGTACGTCTGTCCAAAATTGCATTCCGTGACTGTGGAACGGCTTTGTGAAAGCTCTGATACCCTACGCTGTTGCTAGAATGCGTTTAAACACATGCCTTTCAAGGGGTTGGTCTTCAATTGCCTTTTGCATCACTGTCGTCAAACATGCAGGCTGAACTCCAAGAAGTCGACATATCTCGCTTGCTCTTGTCTCTGCAAAGCACGCTCAAAAGCATCTTCCACCTCACATGCTGAAAGACAGTAACTTCAAAAAACCCTCGATAGGTGTGTATCTCCCCATTTTGGGGGGGTACCGGAAAACTCCAATTGATGGCAAAGTTGAATGGTAAAAATATGTCATCAATCAAGTTTAGGGTGCACTATTTTCAGACTAGACAACCCCAGGTTGCGTGCCGGCCATCCGATTGCGGAGAGGCAAAACCTTGGACCAACCTTCACGCTATCCCCATTTTGTGGGCTTCTATATTTTTCTAAATCTTTTATGTATACTTATTTATATATCAAATTTATATATCATGTATATATCATGTGTATATATATACATATTATTTGTTATATATATATAATATATCTCATTGTTATGTCATGTATATATATAATTATCTATATATAATCTATCAGAAATATCAGAAATTAATTGATCCGCATCTTAGTTCACTTCCTCCAAGGCCATCTCAGGCCCCGCGCAGAACCCTCCTGGAAGAGTTTTTGAAGCTCCTTGGCCTGAGAGCCCAGTGATTTCAGCAGCAAAATAAGGGGTTTAAATGGATTTAAGGGATAATCCTAGCCAATCAGCAACCAGGAATGATATTTGACCCCAATGGTCCATTTGCCCAGGATGTCTGGCCATGTTTTGAGAAAGGAAGCATTACAGTTTTCCTTCCACTGGTTTGCTGGGGTAAACATATGTGGGTGTAATTCATGCCCAATCAAAATATGACAATCAACCATCAATGATTTTTCAGGCCATGTATAAAAAGTGAGCAACTGCGATCATCATTTTAGGTTGGATGGAAAATAGAAAAGGAATGAAACGACCAATTTTTGTTGATATATGCTCATGATCATTATCTAGATTGTTGCTAGCAGTCATTGACCAAAGTTTCACAGCAATTGTTCATCGTCCAACCTGCGACCTTCTGAAGGTGAAAGTTGCACGTTGCTTCAAATATCAACCAACGATCAACTATCAACCAACTATCAACCAATAGTATGGGTAGAGGTCCAACCAGACTGCCCAGTACTGCTCACACTTATTCCCTCAACCATGGGATACCCCAAGTTCTCACCTCCGAAGCCTCCGCTTCAGGGCTTGAAGGTTGCTTCCCTGCGCAGGGGCTCACTGCAAGAGTTTGGGGGCCCCAAAGTGCACCATCCAATGGTTGATTTTCTGGGGCCCAAGTCTTTGTAAACTCATTTGAATCACTTGATTTATACATGATTGTCGGTGACATCACCATGTTTGTTGGTTGAAATTGGTAAAATTCGGCCAAAAAGATGGATGTTGGATGTTGATCAAACATGGCCAAAATCTGCAGATCCCATCCAGCCTTCAGAACGTTGAAGCTGCTCCACCTCTACACGAAGCGCCTCATCCATTCCCCACCCTGCTGTGAGCTATCCTGGTGGGTTCAACCAAAGTGGAATGTGATGAAACATGAATCGTCTCGTTGGTGGTTTTCACCTCATCCCAAAAGTACCACCTTTATGTGAAGTAGTTTCAAAAAATGGGAGCACGTTTACATCCAAAAAAAGTCGTAGAAGACGTATCTTTTGTTGAAACGTCGATTCCACAGAGCATCGCCCCACGGCTTGCCTTCACCTGAGTGGTGAGTTCTTTCACGCGCGCATGAAGAGGTTGAATGACCTGGCTCTGACTGATGTGGTATTTTGTCCAATAATTGGGCGGTAAACCGCTAAGAACTGCGCTTCGATTCCATTGAGGCAATGAGGCAATGGCTGATGATCAACCACCAGGGCGGTTCACCCCAGTTTTTGGATCCCAGAACCCATGCCTGCAAAGTTCTTGTAAAAATCATTACTCCCTTGACACACTCAGGCAATAAAGGAAAGCGTAGAAACAAAACAGGCAATGAATGAATACTATGGTTGCTATCATGCAGGCCAATAAAAACCATTGTTGGGATTCCTTCTCAGAATTTGGATGAATTGGAAGTAATTTAAATATATTTAAATATCATGTTTGACCACGGACCATGTCACTTTCCATTGAGCTAGCCTAGCCTCCACCTCTACAGCTCGTGAAAGATCTTCCAGCTCAGCCTGTTTGGGCAGAGAAAACTGTCAAGATGCTGCACCACAACTAGGACTGATAGACAAACTGGATCAACTGTGGTGGTAGTAAAAAACCAATGATGCAAAATGAGACTTGAAGAAACGAACAGAGTGCTGGTCTGAGGCATCGTAGCTCGAGATTTAGGGCCATTTAGGGCCTATGTTGAACAATGTTGCGAAAGGATTGGGCCGAGGCAGCCCGAATGCGCCCGAATGTGCCCGAATGAGCTACCTCGCCTCCGACAGACTTCCAGGACTTCCAGAGCTACCTGCCGCGATTGGTGACCCGATTGGTGACCCGATTGGTGACCCGATTGGTGACCCGATTGGTGACCCGATTGGTGACCCGATTGGTGACCCGATTGGTGACCCTGCTTGGGACACCTCAACGAAATTCAGCCATTCAGCAGCAAAAGTTCAGGCGTTTCCAAACTAAGACCACCACCTGAGGTCTGCAGCAGGTGTTTCACCTGCAAGTGAAGGTCGTTGCTAGCTGCTGATTCCTCTACGTATTGAAGATCTATTTACCAACTCTGGGAACTCAAGTGCACGCTGGGCTCCTCACACCAGCCAATTGGTTTTTCCAAAGGGACAGGGCTTCATGGTGGTTCGTTCAGACCAAAGCAGCTGCCGCATTTTTTGCCCGACCATCCTATTTTTGGGGGTACTCAAAGTTTGATCCATTGTTCTTGATGATCTTCCCACTAATGCTAGGGGGTGTTCCCTTCAAAACTGATTCATTGTGTCACCAGCAACTTGATTCATGCCTCTTAGCCAATGGGAGGTTGACCCCATTTTCGGCTGAGCTCAACCCCTTGTTTCATTGGTTCAGACTGGTTTAACATGGTTTAACACCATTCTTGGTGGGTAGAGAACAATTAAAGGTCATGTCTTCCTCTATTTTACAAAGTTGAAAGGTATATATAGAGCTGAGCAATGAGGGCGAGGTAAAGAAGCGGATTGAATAAAGACAAAAGCAACGATGGAAACACGGGCGACAGGATGCAAAATGTGGGGAACAACATTTTATCTAATGTGGCAAACCATATAATAAATCATCCCAGTAATCAACCATTTGGGGGTCATAAGTAAGAAGCATCATCCAAGTATTTAGAGGTATACCCAATTTCATAAATTCCAGCGTGGTTTATGGCATTCCCCATCTTTCTAGCCGAAAGTTCAGCCCAACCTGTTTCAGTTCCTCGGCTACCACAGGGGCAAGATCTCCTTGGAAACAGCAGGTCGTGGACAAGATGGTCGGAAATCCGTGGAGGATCCATGGAAAATCCATGAAAATCCCGCGGAATCAATGAAAAAAAGATTGCCACAATTGTCTGGAAATCAACGGAAATACCTATGGAACACCCCATGGACTGTGCAAGTGGTTTCTTTGAAGGCAAACCAAGCCAAGAAGTTCTGGCTCATCTACTTTCGGATCTCTAGACCAATCCCAGTGATACACAGTGATCTCTACATCAAGTCGGGTCTTGCTTCGCCAAGGAACTGCCGAGTCGTAGCGCTGCTTGCTCGTGTTCAACAGCAATTCCCTGCATCCAGAGTTTCTAGCAGGTTTCAGAATTCTACACGCTTCCAGTTCAAGAAGAAAAGGAGTATATATATATATAGATAGATATACATAACTCACTATAGTGATCGCACACCTAGTCTTCCCCGTCATCATCATCGTCATCATCGTCACGTCATCATCGTCATCATCGTCATCATCGTCATCATCATCATCATCATCATCATCATCATCATCATCATCATCATCATCATCATCATCATCATCATCATCATCATATGCAAAGAATCATCATCAAATGCATCAAGAATCGCAATCATCACAATGACAAGAACAATCATCAGCAGCAGGACTCTCAAAGTAAATGATCCAGCATACGTCTTCGCAGTCTTCGGATACTGTTTACGCTTCCGACCGAAGGTGCACCTTGAGGCATTCTGTCATCTGCTCCCTGAACGCAGACAGCATTTCAGTGACCTGAGATATCCAACAGTTTCGTGTCCTCTCCTGAGATCCCAATGTGGGGAGTTCCCAAATGGAGGATCCCTTTTCACCATTGGTCTCCCTATTCAAAACGGGTATATTTAACAACTTGGGTGATTTACAACTGGTCCCCCTTCTTGTGCAACCCCCAAATTCTGGCCAATGTCATGACTCGCACCAAGCATTGGAGGTATATGGCTGTACGAAAAATATAAGAAACACGCATTTCTCCACTGTCCCCAAGTTTCAAGCTCGAAGTCCAATCAGCGGACCGAGTTCTTGCTCGAAATGTGCCCGGAGCTCCGACTGAAAAACCATGGAGGAGATGAGATTTCTCAACGTGATGTCCCAAGTTGAACAGGTCCGCAAAATAGGAAGACAATGTGTGTTAGTACTGGTTTAACAATAATGATGATAATGATGATAATAGTAATAGTAATAGTAATGGTAATAATAATAATAATATGTTGTTTACTACTAATAATAACAATAATACAAGTAGTAATAATACTAATAATGTATGATAATGGTCAATGGAAATCTATATAATATGGTCGCAATGCAACATCATATAACACACAATGCGTGTATCCAGGCTCAACTTAACTACAGAAACTGCAAGTAAACTCCATGACCAGGTCACAGCACGAGCATCTCAGGCCTTGAAGACAGGTGTCAGGGTCTCTTCCAGCGACTGACAGGTTGGTTCTTGATGTATCGCTCCACAGTTTCACGGCTTCAATATGAGCGGCTGCTGTTGATGTTTGTAACAACTTCAAAGGTCACCAAATCGGTCGTCAAACAAAACATGATCCCCATTTGACAAAGGCATCCGATACAAAGCAGGGCAATGTTTGATGGTGAAGTCTCCGTGATGGTGAAGTCCCAATGGCAATGATGTATTTCTGATGGTCTAAGCCTCAAAATGTTATGGATCTTAACGTGGAAAAACATGGTGAAATCAAATGTCCTGCAGAATCATTCTCTTCCGAAATAAAAATCACAAGATCACCTTTTTTTCACGGTCAAATCATCCATTTTTTTCCTATCACTGGGCCTCGCCAAAGCCCAAGGACTCCTGGATCTCTTGCGGCCGCAAGGCCTCAAGGGCCTGATTTTGAAACTGCCATTTCTGGTGTTGGGCATGGTGCAGAAGGCCTTGGGCGAATCCCACATGGTTTATGAAAATCAGAATCGATTTTGAGATTGATCTCCATATTTATGTAGAGAGCGAGAGAGAGAGCGATATATATATATATGACTTATGAGATTTAGACATTTCTGTATGAAAACATACAGTATCTAATGTAATTAGTATGATATATGTGGATAAGTGGCTAGGGCCATAAATGTATAGGTACGGCCAGGACGGGGGTGCTGCCCGGGGAAGTGCATTTTGACCAGAGCGCGTGTTTTACGCATTTTGGAATGTCGACGGTTTGGCCGAACCGCTGACGAGATTTGTTTCCAAAACATGGAACCCTAAATCCTAAACCCTAAAACCTAAATCTGACATGAAACCCTAAGTAAGCCTTGAAAGTAAAATCTTAATGAAACCGTGATAAAAACCCTAAATGAAACCCAAGATAAACATGACCCTAAACAAACCCAACAGGTTTGTCTCGTGTAATGGCGTTTCTGTTTCTCTGCGTGGGGACAGATTTGATGATTTGTCCAGTGACAGCCTGCGCAAGGTCGTACCAGAAATAGCTTGGAGTCTCTCAATCTTTTTGAGTGTGCCAAGGTCGGTACAAAGAGTACACTCCAATGTCCAGAACGCACTTCAAGACTAGCTAGGTGTCTAAGTAAAATTGATTTCTTTCTAGCCCAGGTTTCTTGCACAGTACCTCCTGCCATTGATCCGCCTGTTTCGTCGCAGCTGCTTGGGATTTTTGCACTCCTCGAGCCAAAGCCTCGCAGAACCTCAATTCATCGCATGTCCTGATCTTGGCCACATTTGTTGCTGCTTTTGTTTCCTTTAAACAAGAATCTGCCACTGGTAAATAAAAATGTTTCCGGTATTTCATGATAACAGTAAAGTGGTAAACCCAATAATACTGGTAAAGAAGTAAAGAAATGGTAAACCGCCCATATTTTGATGGGTTATACCGACCATTTATGGTGAAATTGGGGACGGTTTACTGAGTTTACTGTTGCTTTACCAACATTGGTACTACATACGATTTGCCTCCAAAGTTTCAGCAGACCCAGCTGAGCCGGGAACTTTCTGGACTGTGCCAACTCTTTGGCCAAAGTGGCAGCCACACCATCTGAGATCTTTCCAAATTCCTGCTTCAAAAGAGGCTGATCGTAATCAACCAACCACTGGGAAAAGGACCCCTATGATCGATCCATATTTCATCATGGGTCCGAACCCAAAGGACCCAAAGGACCCAACGGACCCAACGAGTACGCGTCCAAAATGAGACGTCAACTGCCACACAAATAACAAGGTCGTGGTTGGTGCTCAACCATCCGTTTGACACTCACCCAAGTTCAGCTAGTTCATTTGCATCCAGGGTCTACTGGATGCTTCTGGAAGCTGCAGTCGATCCTCTCAGACATGTTCTTCAATGTTTCAATGCCATGCCAAGCCATTGAACAAAGCATGCAAATGAAAAGTTGGAGTCCTAGTACCTAAAATCCAAATTCCCCATTTCCATCCATTAAAAGATGATGGTCCCACTAAAATTGATGGAGGGTAGCAGATAATCCCCATCTACCAGCCTTTGACAACTGAGAAGCCATGCTCGCCGCAGACGTCTCTGCCCATGCATCGGTGGCCTTCAGAATGACACAGCCAGGCAAGTTACCTCCATGCAGACTCCGTCCCATCAAAGTTCAAAAATCACCATCTTGGGGTAGCAAATCGTAGCACATTCAGATTGTGAGGTAATGTGAAGTACCGGATTGACCCACCATCTTTCACAGGTTGTCCCGCACGACTTGCGTGCCAATGAACCATTGAAATGGGTCAGTTTGACAAACAATAAACCATCCAGCTTTGGGTGGAAAGAAGTTTGAGTCGAACTACTTCCAAGCCCTGCAATATATCATGCCATTGGCTTGTTTTCCAAGTCCGTCAAGTCTGTCTCAGGGGTCCTCAGCTGCTGTTCTAATAGCTTCTGCTCCCCAGAAGGGAAATGTACAAAATCAGGAAAGTACATATCCCAATTCTATACAATGGTATGAGTAATCTTGTCCCTCACACCACTTCTCCTCCAGAATCGACCAACCAGTGGGAAGTCTTCAAATTTATCGGTGTCAACAATCCTTGTAACGCTGGGATCCGGCTTCACCAAAGGGTTCTCTGTGGAATGTTTCGAGTACCACAGGGACACGGAGCTGGTCACGAGGCGAAAATACTGGCGATGCGTATCTTCCTTCAAAGGAACGGACTCATGGGGCGTGGCATCGCTCATCCAATACAATGTCTGGGCCTCGGCGGCCACTCCAGGTCCCAAGGCCTGACGCATGTGTTCCAGGTCCCCCAAGGGGCCACAAACCTCCGCTGGGTCAGAGAAACGAAGATCCCAAAAGCGAGCAGAATTCTCCACCGTGGAGGCTGTGTAGATTCCGCCTTGCAACCGGGTATGGATCCACTTGCCCAAGGTGTCGAACTCCTCAGTCGCAACGATCTCATCAGTCTCATCCTGGTCGTCCACATCATGAAATTCTTTCGAAAGTATCGGAGGCACCTCCTTGGGTTTTTTCAGGTTGTATCCTGCTCGCCCAGCTCCCCACCGGGCTATTGTCAGCAACACCTGGCCCTCCAACATCACGACGCCTGGAGTTTCCAGGTGCAGCCCTGGACGACGTTGGGCATCCCCTGCAGTGACGTCAGTCTCCTGGATGGTCAAGAAACCCACCTTTCCAATTTCCTCCTGTGGGAGTCCACATGCTTCAATCAGGGGCCAGTAGCCCCAGAACTCCTTTGGAAGCGATGCTCTGTCGCCCATCCGGAAGGGCATCATATTCACATCGATGCCACTGGAAGGTGGAAACGCCACCTTCCGAAGCCTCACAAAGCCGGTGGCTTTCCAGGCCTCCTCAACCTGCGGCCGATAGATGCAATGCACGGGCTGCAGGAGCACCGTGAGGTCGGCGGATTCGTCAATCACATCAGCCAATGAGCAGGTTCCAACCAATTCTTTGTCGCCACTCAGAACGGTAACCTGAGCAGCGGTCGAAACCCACAACGTCATCCCTTCAAAAACTGGTTGAGAACGGGATTTTCACAGTTCATGGATGATATCCCCAATCATCCCCAATATGTAAAGGATTGTATAACATTGTATAACCCCCTTTCATAACTTCAATCCCTCACCTGTCGAATCCCCACTCGCAAGGCGTAGGCAGCACGGCGCCGGAGATCCTCGAGCGCTTCATCTGAAGCCAATGGCGGTTCGAGGCACAGATCTTGGCCACTGGCTGTGTGCAGGGTCGAAACCACGAAGGCCATGCGGAGCAAGGAGCGGTGACTTAGGGATGTTTGAAGCACAGGAAAAGAACTAGAGCCAGTTGAGAAGTTGGAAACCTGGAAATATGAGGTAAGGATCATCTGTTCCAAACTGGAAACACAGTTCTATATATGGGGGTACTTTACAGAAAACAATGGATATTTGATGTGTGCGTGTATCTCTGTGCTATGTCAAGGTCTACGTCAGTAGGGGAAAGCACTTTTCCTTCCTAACTTTGGACACTTGCGGCTGTCACCAGAAAATCATGGGTGAGACTTCTTGCGATGCTGATGAATTTCATTGTCATGATCATCATTATCATTGTCGGTACTATTCTCATCACTGTTTTCATTGTAAGTGATCATTGTATATGATTGTTCTCATCGCTATCGATACTACATGTTACTACTATCATTCTCGAAACGATGACATGATGACCATCACGTCATGAAGCTGGGCGAAAAAACGGCATGTCCGCCTGTCTCGCTGCTGCCTGCAGACTCTTCTCACTGGCAGCTTGCACCTCCGGAGCGACCCGAATTAAATGATAGTCATGATGAAAGGAATAGCAATCGAAATTGCCAGTAGTTGCAATAGGTTCAATAGTTATGATAATTGTAGTCATGATTACCAATAACGAGAGTTGTCATATGTGATCATGATACCTAGTAGTAATATATATATATAGTAATGACCATGCTACAATGTTTATTCTCATTGATATTCTGCTTGTCGTCTCGCTTCAATGTCTGCCAAAGTTGATCTCCACAGCGCCTCACGCACTTCCTTGACCTTGGCCAGCACCTCCCAGAAGCTGCTGGCGGAGGGTGAACAAAGATCTAAAATCTACCAGTTCAGAGCATATGCGTGTGTCTGAAAATGGAGTCTGTGTATATACCCGCCACGTTGCCATTGTAATAGGGAAGATGACGATACATAAACAACGGGATTTTGAAAATAACCCTATGTTCAAATCCAATCCTATGAGGAGAAAGTATGAAGAACAAAACTCACACCCCGCAATGGCAACGACCAAACAATTTATGATGAAGTCCCCAACCGATGTGTAGCAACAAAAAACGAAACACATGTTTAGGTTCTGACTGCGATCGAAATTGTGAATTGTCTGTAGATTTTCTGTGAAGGATATGGCATTGATTGTAGTGATATGGATTGAAAAAGCTGTACATCCCCGTTGAGAAGTAAACCATAGTAAACCGGCCATTCTCAGAACCACAAGAAAAAATAGAGGGACACAAAAAACAAAATGCAAAGAATATTAAGAACATAGAAAGCTGAAGGGGGAACGCGACAGGGAAGCAAGCAAAAGTACGGTTGCCTGTTCTGTTTGCAAGCGTTGCTACAATCTGGCAATCAAACATGGCAATGGAACATCCCCAAACTATCGACTATTTTCCAATTGAGACCTCCATTCATAGGGGTTTTCACTTTGCCATAGTTGGACCCACTTGACCTGCCTGGTTGAGCACTTCAGGCTCCATACCAGACTTCCTGAATCTCAGGGGTAAAACAGCAGAAACGGATGCGTATGGGTCAAAGTTTCATACTTCAAACAATCGGAAGACCACATTCTGACCAGTTCTCAATGACATGTTTTCAAATGACCAGTTGGACAACCAGCATGTTCTGAATTTCCTGGGTCTTGACGATTGACCCACACTGACGAAGCTGGCGCGAATCAGACCCATTCAGAACACGCATTCAGATGGCAGCCAAGATGCTCGCGGCTCTTTGCAAGCACCTCGGAGACAATCCTTTCCGCCAAATCTCCCTTCCTGGCCAAAGAATTCGTGTTTCTTGAGTCTCCAGAAAGGCAACTTCTTCCCTTGACATCTGTCCGAAAACCACACAGCCTTTGCCCAAGTTACTGCGAGGTTTTTTGTGTGTACTGCAAATTTGATCAAATTTGGCTACCGCAGGTCTCGCCTCTTCTCAAGTCCCTTGACAAAGGATGCAGCGATCTGTTTCCTCGATTTTGTGTAGATTTTTTTCCGCCAGGAAATTCGATGGTCCCTGCTCAATGGCCCCTGCAGTATTGTTGAAATGTATCACCAGCCCATCGCATTGTTCGACCTGCACAGGTTGAACCTGTCACACCTTTGCACCAAGTTGCACGAACTCCTTATCCACCACATCATGCTTTTGCGCAGAGCTGCTGGCAGCCTTAGTGCTACCATTGGACGGGCGAAGTTGGACTTGGACACACATCTAGCAGGTTGGATCTTACACTTTCTGCTGAGGCAATTAGGCAATGGAACATAGTGCAAAATCATACTGCAACCAGCAAAGGATGTCTTCCAACATGCGTAGCAAAGACTGTGTGCCACTGGGGCGCTTCACTGCTGTTTGGACGGACTTGTCAAATCACACGCACGCTGCACTGCCCATGAGCTTCAGACCGCCTCAGGCTCTTCGGCCTCCTCCTCGCCCTCATCATGGCCTTTGCTGAAGCCGTTCACCTCACAGGAGGCTGTGGAGTCTTGGGGCACTTCTTCTGACGTGGGAGAAATTCAAAACTGAAGATCTGCCTGTGGAGATACCTCTGGTGACTGCTCCTGGCGCCGGAATGGTGGACCTCGGGGCCCGCCCAATGACTCGGGGCCCACCATCTTTCTATAGAGCTGGGGCCAAAAGCAAGTGGTTTATATCATTTTATATCCACATCGAAATGTGTTTTTGACAGCTTTGTAGATCACTCAGCGCACTCCAGTCCTCTGGGGTGTTCTGCTCTGGAGGCTTGACTTCCACTTTGAGCTTTGCCTCCTGGGGCAGCACTTTCCACTGGCATCCACTGGCATAGTCATCTCAACCATCATGTGCAAACTATTCATTTCACAGCTAGCAGCAACAAACAACAGGACCTGCGGTCGCACCAGATTTTCTGGAAGTTGGTGGACCACAATATTCCATTTTCCATCCTGACAGCTTCAATGTGCGACAGGCCAGCAAGGTGTGGGAAGGTCTTGCTGCTTGCTGCTGTTTTCTGAGATTTTGGCCTGGTCGACCGCGCGAGTCGCTCTATAGAGGAACAAATCCTTGATTGTCTTCTTGAGCGAGAGCGCTGTCCTTATGGCATCGTTATCATGGTGCGACCCAGCATAGCACCTAGAGGCATTGGAGAATTTCTGAAAGTACAAGCAGTACCAAGAATTAGTGAAAGATACTTCTGAATCAATACCAAAGAAGCTGACTTCAATGCTATTTTTTTGCGATCCCCAAGAAACCACCTAAGCCTAAGCCACCAAAACTAGATCGCAAAAGAATCACCGAAACCCGCACCCAACCGGCAACCACCAAGGGGCATGAGAGCATGATGGCTACAGGGTGCATCAGCTCCAAAACGCTGGGCGAAAGGAAAAGCTATCCTGCAGTCAGGCCACTGGAGAATTCACCCATGGTACAGCGGAAATCCTGAGATTTCCTCCACCGACACCTCCACTCTTGGAGGGGTTAACATCTTTAAGCACTACTTGCACTACCAATTTCGCCACAAAAACTGGCGAAATCTGGGAGCTCGTCTCCTGGAGGAAGTTGACCAGCCCTGGACCAGCGGCAGCAAGATGAAGCAATTGCGGTTCGTGAAGCTCGCGGCCAACGTACGGTGCCTGTCAACTTTTTCTGTTGACGTTGGAGGAAAATCATTTCTTTCCGGTCTCAGTTTGCTGAGAAAACGAAGTCAATCAGCGAAAAATATCAGCTGGATCCCACCGAATTCACTTAAAGTCAAAGTTGAGTTGATTAAGTCCTGCCATGTCTAGCCCCAAAGCTGGATCCAGTTAAGCCCAAAAAGAACTTTACCCGGATCCCAAGGACAAAACCCGCCGGGATCACTCGGTCTTGTCCACCTCTAAGCGTGCAATGGCGCTGGAACCTGAGCCAATGGCTTTCGTATGTGGTTGTTTCAGGTTTGCCGATGGGGTAAATCTTGACAACCACTATCTATGGTAACAATCATAATAATCATGATGATAATGATGATAGTGATAATTACAATAATAATTACAATGATAATGATACTGGCAGTAAATTGTAATATACTATAACGATAATCACAACAGTCTGATTCAACAATGGCGATAACGATGGTGATTTTCCCACCTGATGGAGCCAAGCGAAGTAACTGCATGAGGGGTCCCACCTGAGGCCAGTCATTGAGCAGGTGCAAGCGATGGGAAATTCCATTCGTTCATAGTCATTGGGGAGTCATTGGGTATAACCAACCACCAACCAACAATATCTGATTTGATTCTCATGGTTTACTTGTACAAGAATATCTGGTTGGAAATGTGAGGATAATCCCCAATATATAAAGGGTAGCATATGGCACTATAGCTCTATAATCATCGACCAACACCAGGATTTTTGAAACGGCATCAGGAGCTCTGTACGGCTGGCAATGTGGATTCCCTTGTCATGCCTCGCCTACAAAAGCCTAGGTTTCACAGCATCCGATTAACGCTTGCCAGGACGTACTCCGCCTGTGAGCATCGAAACTACACTGAACCTTCCGTTATCGCCGAAAAGGTTTGATGGTTCAAGTCCAAAAGAAAGACTACAGTACATACTCTTTGACCAAATAATGTTAGTAAAACACAGTTAGAATGGTCCTTGCCCATCTTCCTATCCTCCACAACCGCAAACATACAAACAGCATTTCAGAACAACCAATCCCCCATAACATCACAAAAATAATNAGTTAGAATGGTCCTTGCCCATCTTCCTATCCTCCACAACCGCAAACATACAAACAGCATTTCAGAACAACCAATCCCCCATAACATCACAAAAATAATTCATAACAACCAAAGACATAACCATAATCCAACAAAAAATCCATCAATCAAGACAAAAACAAAATCATAACAACCAATCATCAGAATAAACCATAACAATACCCCATCACAAGAATT
>BGPT01002127.1:60221-76557 GCA_003297045.1 Symbiodinium sp. clade C Y103 | reverse complement strand
TGACCCTGTTAGTGCTTTGGATGGTTATGCTATAACAAGTGATTTGAATGAACCAAATATGATTACCTCACACGGCTTCAAAAATTTTGCCGGTAATGGTTTATGGCATATCAGACCTACTACCCATATTTCAAATGGATTCAACCCAAACGAAAGTTTGGGTTAAATGCTTTGCGTTTCAATCCTAACTCACCGGTTGAAACATAATAATATTATTTTATAAATAATATTAATAATGTTTCATAAGATTGATTATAGAAATCAACCAAAACCAATACTTTTAACAAAGGGACAATCAACCTATAAAAAAATGGAGAAGGAGATGAACAAACCACCCAGTGATTATAACACTATAAANAAATCAACCAAAACCAATACTTTTAACAAAGGGACAATCAACCTATAAAAAAATGGAGAAGGAGATGAACAAACCACCCAGTGATTATAACACTATAAAAAAGTTGATAGAAACTAATGAAAATAATATAGAAAAATTAGGTAATAATATTCAATCTAAAAATGTTAAGTTAATACCNCAGTGATTATAACACTATAAAAAAGTTGATAGAAACTAATGAAAATAATATAGAAAAATTAGGTAATAATATTCAATCTAAAAATGTTAAGTTAATACCACATAAGAAAAAATAAAACACAATATCAATAAAAAAAATATCTAAATTAAATCATACATTGTTTTTTCATTCAATTACATTGAATGAAAAAAATATTTTTAGTTTAGATTTTTAAAATCTAAACTAATCATATAATGGATAATATTGTTGCGGAGAGTGAGGATATTATGATAAATAATCTTAACTTTGGCCTTCCACAAACCAGTCAATATATCACTGATAGAAGGTTTGTAAATTATTTTCCATCAGGGTCTAATGTTTATGCTCCCAATGCTGGAAATAAGAACATAAGATTTTATATCAGCGGTGATGCCAACCAATATTTAGATTTATCAAGTGTTAGGCTATTTGCTACACTTCAGAACACTGATGGAACAAGGGCAAAATTCTTAAGACCTTTAGGTGGCCTTCATTCATTTTTTCAACGATACAGGGCAACAGTAGGTGGTCAAATGGTTCAGNAAGTCTAAAGATGTTAATGAAATGGATGACATTGAAAGTAGCGCTAATCCTTCTTGGGATGATGATTACCATAAGTATGCTAATGGATTGAACAACTTTATTGATTACACAACTTCTGGTGCTACTAATGCTGGTGGGGTGGCTACTGTTGATACATCAGCCGACCATAATGAATATGGAAGAGTTGATTTTAGGCCAACTCGTCATNACAACTTCTGGTGCTACTAATGCTGGTGGGGTGGCTACTGTTGATACATCAGCCGACCATAATGAATATGGAAGAGTTGATTTTAGGCCAACTCGTCATCCATGAGAACTCGTTGATCATCACCAAAACAAGGATCAAGGTAGATAGCCAGTTCACTGGGGTCCCACTCAAGCTGTGACTCAATCCAATCTTCCCAAATGGCATCCAATGGCATGATGTCACCCAAAGTACGAAAGCATTGAGTAGTGGGCCATCTGGGGATGTCAATCTTGGGAATGTCTTTGCGCAGCNCAATGGCATGATGTCACCCAAAGTACGAAAGCATTGAGTAGTGGGCCATCTGGGGATGTCAATCTTGGGAATGTCTTTGCGCAGCAAATGGCACCAAAAACGATTTCTGCGTACCGGCCACTGATCTTGCAGGTCAAAGACAAACTTGGTGATGTGCATGCCGGTTTCGTGAGCAAAGTGGTCAATGCATTGTTGAGCTTGGTGAAAGTTGATTACATTGGCCACGCACTCAAGAAGAACATCATCAACTTGAAGATACCAGGCGCTACGCAGAATGGAGTACAGGCTGTGGCTTCGATGATCATTCATGCCTTGCTGATCACCCTGCGCAGAAAAACCCTGGCACGGAAAGCCGCCAGTGGCCTGCAAGAAGGCAGGGTTCTGGTTGTGGGGACGTTTTCAAGCCCGGCTAAGGCACCCAGGGACGCTCGGCTGCATGGCGATTTGCTGAGTTTGCATGGGCTTGCCCAGNGGCAGGGTTCTGGTTGTGGGGACGTTTTCAAGCCCGGCTAAGGCACCCAGGGACGCTCGGCTGCATGGCGATTTGCTGAGTTTGCATGGGCTTGCCCAGAAGCAGGAACACCAATCCACCAACAAGACTCAAGACTTGGGGTAATTGACCTGCAAAACCCGCTGGATTATCATCAGATTATGTGTTGATTATCCTAATTTTTCCATATCCCGGCAACATTGCAGTAATTTGCGTAGAACCCCCCGTCTTCAGACGTTTTTTCCATAGGGGGCGAGCCAGGAAGTGGAGCGATTGAAGACAGCCTTGGCAGAAGAACAGGAAAGAGCCGGAAGCTAAGAGCTGCGGAGCCGGTGTCTTTCACTAAAACCTTGATTTGGGTGGTTGAAAGATNTTGAAGACAGCCTTGGCAGAAGAACAGGAAAGAGCCGGAAGCTAAGAGCTGCGGAGCCGGTGTCTTTCACTAAAACCTTGATTTGGGTGGTTGAAAGATGAGTGACTGGAAACAAATGAGGATACTATATAGATATACATATATAATAATATATATATATGTATATATATATATAAGGTTTCCGGTGGCAGGGGCCCTAAAGTTATGCACAGGCCCCGTGGTTTCCCCACGAGCAGAATGACATAAAAGCCAATGATTTTTTAACGAGCTCAAACAAAAGAGATGACATTCTTCGAAGTGAGCATTGAATTGCGGCTTGGCAGGAAAAAATACTGTACCGTTATTGGGGTTCATTTAGGGTTTAAGTATAAGATATAAGATCCCACCCCCATGGAACAATTAACCAGTCCGCAATTAGGGTTTCATTTAGGGTTTACATAGGATATAATCTCCCACCCCCAAACCACACCTCAATCAGGGTTTCATGTGTCGCTCACATATAAAATATAAAGTTTTTCCCCACGGAACAATTTACCATTCCGCAATTAGGGTTTCNACCTCAATCAGGGTTTCATGTGTCGCTCACATATAAAATATAAAGTTTTTCCCCACGGAACAATTTACCATTCCGCAATTAGGGTTTCGTATAAGGTTTACATAGATATAGAATCTTCCAGCCACATGGAACAATTAACCATATCGCAATTCCGGTTTCATTTTGGACTGACAAATGAAATATAAAAACAATGCACCCCCACGGAACAATTGACCATACAGTACCACTAACACGATGATGATGATGATGATGATGATGATGATGATGATGATGATGATGATGATGATGATGCTCATCATCATCATCATCATCATCATCATCATCATCATCATCATCATCAAAGTTATTTCCAATTCCTCGCAAACCATAGGGTCTTGGCGTAAGATTAGCCATGATATGTGCGTAGNATCATCATCATCATCATCATCATCATCATCAAAGTTATTTCCAATTCCTCGCAAACCATAGGGTCTTGGCGTAAGATTAGCCATGATATGTGCGTAGACGTAACTGCTTAGACAATCTACAGGAATAGGTTTGCCGACAATAGCTAGAGATTCAAGCATGACCAGAGCGAGGAATGATGGGCCACAACCACCAGATATCGGGTGGCTAGAACTGTCCCTCTTTGGTGAGGGGGAAATAGAGTTGATTGAGATGAATTGGGCCCACACTTTTCGTCAGAGAGTCCGCAAGCCAGATTGTTTCTTCACTGCTTTCAAGAAGTCTGTTTCCTACATCCCGTTTACTTCATCGTCTTGTTNGGGCCCACACTTTTCGTCAGAGAGTCCGCAAGCCAGATTGTTTCTTCACTGCTTTCAAGAAGTCTGTTTCCTACATCCCGTTTACTTCATCGTCTTGTTTCTGGCAGGGCAACTTTTGTCTAACTCCATTTTCTATATTTTCTGATGTTTCTATATGGATTTCTTGAGTTGAGTACATACTATATTATACTGCAACTTATGGCCATTTTCATGAGGAGCATGTAGGGTTTGGACCCTTAGATTCTTTTGGGATCTGTAGGTTCCTAATTTTAAGACATCCCAATTTTTNCTGCAACTTATGGCCATTTTCATGAGGAGCATGTAGGGTTTGGACCCTTAGATTCTTTTGGGATCTGTAGGTTCCTAATTTTAAGACATCCCAATTTTTTCCATCCTGGCTGCTCCCCTCTGGTAAATTGAGAAATTGACATGCAAAACCATAGTTTCCCGTTCGGAGAATGATCTACATTCTTGGTGGGTTTTCCAGGACTGCATGTTAACCTGCAGGTGTGCCTTCCCATAAATCCCCATAGATGGTTAAGTTAGATCCTATTGAATTCCCATCGGCTATTCATAGATATTTCATATTAGGGGAAAGGATGGAAAGGGGCTACCAGGATGGGATTGATTTTTTTGAATACTACTATACTACCTAAATGTTGTCCCACTAACTAACTATTAGCTACTGGATATAGGCTTGTCTGAAAATGGGCTATCCCAAAGTTCCAATGGATTATCATCACTTTCCATATGAACGTGACCATTTATGGCATACACCCATTTTTAGACAAGGCCACATTCAATAGTCTTGGCTATATGCAATTATATCCCCATGATATCCCTAAGGTATCGGCTTATGGGGTATCCGGTCTTGTGACGACCACCGGACCCCTAGCAAATTCCTTAGGGGGCGTCGGTTGATGGGCAGCCGCACCCTCGCTTTGTTGGCGTGTTTGGGCATCTGTCATTTTTTCCAAGCTGGTGACGAGCAGTGGTCGAGAACCGGGGTGGCACCGGAGGCAAAGGCGGATACGCCAACGGTGCAGGACTTTCCTCCAGAGTTTCAGATTCCACTGTCCTGGGAAACGAACGAGATGGAAGATTCGGAAGGCAATTTGGTGCCTTGCAAAGCACCATTCATTCCAATCTCACGAGATTCCAGCCCAGGTTCGTTATCACATCAAAATGACGTGGCACTGCCAGACATGCCGCATCAACAACAGCGAGAAATACGAAACATGCAGATCGTGTCAGGCTCACTGGAGGTATGGGTTCCTCCGGTGAAGCGACGGTCAAGGAGCAAAAGTGCAGCCAAGAAGAAGGATCAAAAAGGCCAACAAGGCCATCAGCCTGCAGCAGAGGAGTGGCAAGTATTTCCAGACAAAGTGCCCTGGATTGCGTCAACTCCGGCCACAAGGCATGGCCAAGTTTCAGTCTCAGCAGAAACCCCTTTGGGCAATCAGAAGAAGGAGACTTTCAGTCTCCAATCTTTGCAGAATCCTCCGTCAACAATTGCCAAAGAAGAAGGGTTTACCGAAGAGGAGAAGAAAGTGTTGGCTCACCTTCGAGGGCTGCAATCCATGAATGTGCCGCTACCAGAGGATCTTCAAGCTCAAGCGGGCCTTTTAGAGGCCAAAGAGAAAGAGCAAATAGCTGCCAAAGCCCTGTCGCACGGGCATTTGAACAAGTTGACCAAGATCAAATCTCAGGTCAATGCCCAAGCCAAAAAGATCGAGGCGTTGGACAGAGAATGGGCCGGTTTTGCTCAGAAGATCTCCGAAAAGGTGGCGCATCATGCATCTATGTATCAAGCATGTCGACAGGACATGTTAGAGACCTACAATGGCAAACTGGAAGAGATGCGAAAGCTGAAGTTGGAGCTTTCTCAGGCATCCAGAAGTCTTCTGGATCAGGATGGCGAGATGCCAGAGTTTGCAGAACCAGCACATATAACAGAGCAGCTCCAGGCCATGCAGGCCGCATTGACAGCAGCAGGGACGGTGGATGTGGTCGACCTCATCGACGAGGGGGACTCGGAGATGGAAATTATGGACCCGCCATCAGAGACGAGCAAGGATGGTCGACCTGCTGGGAAAACTTCCTTCCGAGGAGCGTCTTCTCCCCAGAAGGTGGCCCAAAATCATCTGAAAGTGAAGAAGAGAGAAAACAAAGATGGCAAGGAGACTGGAAAGGATGTCAAGACAGACAACACCGCTCAGTAGGTGGATCTTGGCGACCATCGTTGGAGGCAGTCAGTCGATTTGGACAGTGTACAGCCCCACAGCCAAATGACCAGTCCTCGTTGCACCATTGCTCCAACCTTTCAGGCAATGATTTGGGTTTTGAATTGTCTCATATGACTCCTGGTTTTGAGCGAAGTCTCAGGAATTGGAGGGAGACCCTTGAATATCTTGAGAGTGAAATTTTTGCATGGCGAGATTATGTGCATCAAGCATGGCAGAAGGATGAAGTAGGCGTTAGCTTGGATGAAGAACTTTGTCGCACTGTCTCATTGCACCGCGGAGCACATCGCTTTGAGCAACCACATCACTCGGAAAATATTGACACGGCTTGTTCTCGGAACCACATTTCAGATTTTTCCTGTGACCATGACCTTTCGTCAGATGGGTTTGCTGATGGATTTGAGTCGTTTTCCTTTTTCACAGGTGAAAATCCAAATTCATTTGATGCTCAGGACAGCTTTTCATTGGATGAAAGTGAATGTGTTTCCTTTGAAGGCCGTGATCACACCATTGATCAATCGCAAATTACTGTTCGAGAGTTTGAACCCTCGGTTTTCGATGTCGGATCCTCTCATAGGAGCAGTCTTGATTTGAAGGACGTTTCATCGTGTCTGGATTTTTCACAGTATGATGCTATCACTTGCTTACAGTCAGCTATGCAAGGGACCCTAGCTGAGCTGGAATGTGAGTATGCGTGGACAGTAGATGCCACAGCAAGGGCAACCACTGTGATTGACAGTGGCTTCTCAGGGATGGACAGTATCAATTGTTCTGAGATTTCAGGTGCTTCCAAAAACGGTGACTCCAATCGTCCTTTTCAATGTGAACTCAATACAAAAGATATTTTTCCGCATTTACGGCATGTTGAGAGCGGGAGGGAGGATAACTC
Source organism: Symbiodinium sp. clade C Y103 (assembly GCA_003297045.1). Classification (NCBI taxonomy): domain Eukaryota; class Dinophyceae; order Suessiales; family Symbiodiniaceae; genus Cladocopium; species Cladocopium sp. clade C. Next base: position 69,646 of record BGPT01002127.1, on the reverse strand, counting down.
GGATCTCCCTTGGCTCTTACATGATGACCAATCTTATACATGGATGCAAACCTCCACCAGTGATCAGTGTAAGCATGATGGCAGCTCAGACGATGTGGAACTTGGGACTTGTGGCCCATTCAGAAACCGGACTGCCATTCCATTGAATCAAATTGGGAATGGACCATTGCACCATGATATCAGTGATTCAACCACCACCAGCATTCGCAATTGTGTACCGCAGCCACAGCGCAAGTCTAAGAAGTGCCGTTTTTCATGTGTGATCGATGTCGTTTGCACACAGGATGACAATGTGATTTCATTCAGCATTGAAGAATCCAAACGGGACGCTTTCCTTAGATGTTTTTGGCGTTTGCATGGACAAATTGTGGACTGGAATGAAATTTCACAAAGCATTCTCCGATCGGATGTTGGAGGCATGATTATGACTGCTGCTGGAGTCACAGAATTGCAGTTGATTTCTTCACCTGATCATGTAAGTAGAGCTTCACTTACTGATTTCGATCAACCTCCGTCTCATCCGCCCTCTGACCAACATGCTTCTTTGGAAAATGAACCATGGTGGACTCAGCTATGTGAAGCAATTCAAGCAAGAGTCATCCAAGGTCGACGCATGCAGGTCTCTACATGGTTCTTGTCCAAGGGGCGGTACCATGTATCCATTCAAGCAAGAGCGGTGCCAATTCAGGTTGACACGACGCCACGTGATTTCATGCAGAGGTGTCGTAACACCTGGAGAGATCTGGATGATGGTCGGGATATCACATTCCATGTGGTCTCGTACCCACCGCCTGGAGTTCCAAGCACGGTTCATCATGTCATCCTTCACCAAGGGGATTGTGTAGATTTCACAGCTGTACTGTATCACGGGACGACTTTGCCTGTCCTTCGTAGGAATAGAGCAGTCCTCTTTCCCAATGGTGCATCGGTTGAAGATTTCTTTCGTGCAGCGCAGCATCCAGAGGCATGTGCTGGAAGAACTACGGCATGTTGTGCTTCTTTTCAGCTTGATGGTGATGAAGTTCTATGTTGCAACCATGAGCCCATGATACCGCCTTTTGCGTCTGTGGTTGAAGGGAGTATCCGGGTACTCGAAGTTGAAACGGATGATCAATTTGAACATTTGGATGAAAGTGACAGTGATGGTCAATCAACGTTAGCCCCTGATGAGGCCAGAGATGATGACATCAGTTCTATTGGGTCTTCTCACCATTTTCCAGTTGGGGAAATTGGGGAACCATCACACTCTTGGGAACGAAATGAAAATCAAAGCCAATCGGACTCAGATGAGCATGATGTAGACGGTACATTCCTTGTCTCCGGTTCACCTCAAGTCCTTCAGTTGGACAATGACAATCCATATCCCTGGCTCAATGATGACTTGCCAGATCCTGATGAGCAAATCATGGGTCAAGAGGATGCACAGGCATCCATCCAGTTTGCAGCCCATCACCAGGGATATCTTCAAGATGAAATTGAGCAAATCATGAATTTGGGGGAAGAAGATGACACCCCTTGGATTGCAGTGACATTTGGACTTGGCCTGGTTGATTTGGGACAGAGAGAAGTACAGTTCCAACCTCATGATTTAGAGGAACTTGCTGCGAATGTCCTTCAGACTTGGGCAGACCACGCTGCATATGGGGATCTCATTCTCTACCATGTGCACCCCCAGCCATATGACTACACTGGGCCACGAACCATAGCGCTGCTGGTCGTTGTAGATCTCCCAGAGTCGATGGATGAGTCCATACGGCACGTGCTGGTATTTGAACAATCAGCTGGAGAAGTTCAGACTAGAGCAAGACCGTATGGTGCTCGATTGACCAGTGAAGCCTCTGACAAGGAAATCATGGCCCAGCTTTCCCTCCATGCTCATTGCATTCCTTTTGCACTACGAATGTGCAAAGTGCGGCTTGGAACCACCTTCATGGAAAGGAAACAATTTTATGAGTTCGAACATGGCACATTGTGCAGAACTTGGATTGGCAACACGTTTCCACAGCTTGCCGAAGCCGAGCAATCGATCTCTGATGTTGAGAAGTTTTTCCTCCAGGTCACCGCACTGACTGAAGCTGTTGACAGCGATGAGTTTCCCAAGGTGGTTTGCAGATTACATGGTATATCGCCAGAGAACAGTCCACTGGGCTTCCGTGAGGTCATCATTCCTGTGGACTTCCTATATGACTTGGATTGGATTCAGGAATTTCAAGTTATTTGGCCATTCGGAGATGAAAACATCAACATTCATTTCGTCTCAGCCATGACTGCAGATCAGCATGAGAATGGGAAACCAATCTTCCACTTCATTGTCAAGTGTGGTTTTCGACATGGCACACCCATTTTGGTGCGACAGCATCTAGTGCCAGTTGATCACACCATCCGAGAAACACAAGGAGCAGATGAATTATGGGCTATTTCAGTGCCATCAGGAGCAGCATCTGTTGCTGTTGTCCAAGCTCTTAGTGGGCGTCCTTTTTGGTATGGTTTCTGTCGAGAGCAGCATGTTTACCCACACATGTCGCTGGACGGTACTCGCTTGTTGGACGTGCAACGTGACTGGAGGCCAGGTGATCTCCTGAGTATTCGGTACTTGGTGTGGGAGCAGAGTCATGTACTCACCTTGATGCTTGGGGCTGCGCAAGAAAATTTCCCCACAGAACCTGAATTCACTTCCTTTTTACAACGGCATGTCAATGGGAAGCGATTCACCAACTCTCATGTGAGAGACCAATCTGTGACAGACAGTACCATATCCTTGTCCACTTTGCGAAGCAGCTGGAGGGATAACTCGGATCCTCCAGAGCTTCAGGACAAGATGACATCTGATGTAGACGCAGGGTCGCATTTTGATGGACATTTGAACAGCAATTGTGCTTCCCCCCTTTTGCGAGAGGGATTGAGGGCTAACTCGGATCCTCTTGACTCTCAGGGGTGTCAACAGTTTGAAAGCAGTGCACAAGGTCCAACCCTCCATGATTGGCAAATGCACGCAGCAAAAATCTTTGAAGCCTTTGAAGATGTTTCGTGGTGTGAGCATACATCCGACTCCGGTTTTGGCATTTCCAAAAATGAGCCCCACTGCAAGGAATCTGATGATTCAGATCTGCACCAATTGCAGGGATGTGTACAACAATTGTTAGAACCTCGTGATGTCGGACTCAATCTGGACTGGACTCATGTGCCAGGCATGCATCCTTTCGCAGTTGCAGCATGCCAAGTCACTGAACAAGATTCTGGACAAAAGATTTCGGCTGCAAATCGTTTTCACATTTTTACAGACGGTTCATGCAAGGGATCAAGTGCCACATGGGCTTTCACAGTTCTGTGTGAACAAACTCTGCCATCACACAAAAATTTCATCCGTGTGGGTTATGCTGCAGGTCAGGTGAATGAGGTCCTTGGGCCTGTTGAGCAGACAGCACAGGATGCTGAAGCAACAGCGATTGCTGCCGCTGCCGAATTTCTTTTGAGCAAGGAACTGCCACCAAACATGGACGTATTCCTCCAGTATGATGCTCAGTCTGTTGGACACGGATCAACTGGACAACATGCTACTGTCCAACAAAATCCAATGGTATCCAATCGACAGAAGATTGCCCGTGTCTTAGTACACATGGCTCAACGCAAACACATTGGAATCTCAGGCCTTCATGTTCATGCTCACCATGGCAATCCATGGAACGAGATGGTTGATTCACTGGCCAGAGCAGTGCGTTGTGGATGGGCACCAGAGAAATCCTTCCAATGGCAGAGTACACAACTTTTTCAACACCCGCTTCATTGTTGGGCGTGGATGATGGTTCGACCTGACAAGGAACTGCCCACACTCAGCACAATATTGCGGAATGATGCACCAAAAGATTTCATGGGCCACTATGACAGCACTTTGTATCCTAGAGACCAAGGTGTCCCCAATGATCTTCCCAAATGCACTTTGCGTGTTGCCACAGCCAATGTGAGCACCCTGGAGCAGGACACGATGTTGGCAGATGCCGAGGTATCATTCAAGACCAACGAGATCCTGCATCAATTATTGGCCAAGAACATTCATGTTACAGCCATACAAGAAAGCAGGGCCAGAAAGTCCAAGACCATTCAGCATGGTCCTTTCACCTGTTTTGTCTCAGCAGCATTGGGAGGAGTTGGCGGGGTTGAACTATGGATCAACGGTGAGGCATTGAGCCGCATTTTCAGGTGTTCTTTCACTGCGGCAGATGTATGTGTGTGGTACGCCAATCACAGACTCATGGCGGCACGTTTCCACCTGCAGAATCTGACCTTTGAAATCATCATAGGTTACGCCCCGCAAAAGGGACGAGACGCATCAGAAATTCAACAATGGTGGCGTGAGGTCGATGAGGTTTTTGCCCAAACAGATTCACAGGCCACCAGATTTCTTTTGGAGATCTCAGCTGTAAGATTGGCAGCATTGATACAGATGAGATTGGAACTTTCGGTGCCGACATTGAAGATTTGGGTGGCGAAGCCTTGCGTGAGATTTGCCAACGTCACCAATTGACAATCCCATCAACATGGGAACATTTTCATCAAGGACAACATTGGACCTTTACAAGTGCGCATGGATCTCACAGCAGGTTGGATTACATTGCTGTTTCGAATCATTGCAATGAAGCTATTCGATCATCCACAGTTGATACTGAGATTGACTTGCTGAATGGGGACCGAGATCACAATGTCCTTGTCCTTGAACTCTGTCTGGTTGCTCAACAGCACAAACAATCGATGTACACAAGGAAGCCTTTCTATGACAGAAATGCTGCAAGGAAAGCGAGAAGGGGGATGCGTCAAAGTCTGCTTTCGGATTTTCCGGGATGCGAATGGCAAATGGATGTCAATCATCATTGGAATCAAATGCGAGATCATTTGCAGAGTGAAGCAGCCCGTTTGTATCCTCTTCAGAAACGTCAGCGAAGACAGCTTTACTTCTCAGAATGTACATGGCAGATTGTATGTGACAGAAAAGATTTGAGAAATGAACATCGATCCATTCAACGTGCCATCAGTTTTTCATTGTTGAAGCTCGTCTTTCAAACATGGCAACGAGGTCATGCTGGTGAAGAAGAGATCGAACAAACAAACCTATCACAGCACTTGTTGTGTATGCAAGATGCACTCCTTTCGAAAGCGAGGCAAAAACTGGATCGAGATTTCCGTACCCAAAAGAAGCAAGAATGGAAAAGTTGGATCCACAGACAACTTTCAGAGAATATTGAGAAAATCAAGTATGCGAAAGCATCAGACATCTACAAGATCTTGAAACCGAAGAAGATTGTAGATCGGAAATGTGGAACACATCACAGACCGCTGGCTGGTTTGAAAGACCAACATGTGCAGTGGCAAAGTTCCCGTGCAGACATTGCCATGGCCTGGGGTTCTCAGTTTTCAGCCATTGAACTGGCTGAGGTGGTCTCATTTGATGACCTTATGAGTAGGTCCAAAGCTGTTCAACGTTCTTGGAGCTCGCAAGATCTTTTGGATCTTCCCACATATTACGATTTGGAGAGGAGTATTATGGGTCTCCATGACCACAAAGCACCGGGCCTTGATGGTTTGGGGGCTGAGGTTTGGAAGTTTGGGAAGCCATCTGACATTGAGAGAGCATTTGCGATTCTGTTGAAGTCAGCCATACGTCAACAGAGCATGCCAGAGATGTCGGGAGGTTGGCTCCTGCCATTGCACAAAAAGAAGACACATGCATCCCTGATGGAGGGATATCGAGCAATTTTGCTTGAGCCCACCCTTGCTCGTGCTTTCAGCAGATCTTGGAGGAGCAAATTGACTCAGGGACTGACAAACATTGCGACCCCATTGCAACAAGGGGGTAGGAAGGGACTCGGCATTGAGCCGCTCCATCTAGTGCTTCGCACTTGGCAAAGTAATGCCGCTCATCAACACAAATCTCTTGGACTGATCTTCGTTGATTTTCGAGCTGCATTTTATCGAATCATCAAACCAATGCTTGCATCACTGGATGGCTCTGTTGAGTCTTTGGTGAACATTTTTCGTGACCTCAAATTGCCGCCCACAGCATTTGAGCAGTTTATGCAGAACATTGGAACTTCGAATCTAGTCCAGAAGGCGACAAACTCAGACATCATTGCTGGACATGTCGCAGCAGATCTGGCGACTACATGGTTCATTGTTCCAAATTCTAGACAGATTCATGCGCCGAGAACAGGATCCCGTCCAGGAGATCCATGCGCAGATATATTGTTTGGATATGTTCTTGCGCAAATGTTGTCCACCATCATCCAACGAGCCAATGAAAGCGGAATCCAGCTTTGTTTTGAGGCAGCGGATGGCACCACTGCATCATGTCTTACTTGGGTCGACGATTTGGCCATTGGTGTCACAGAAGTCGCTGACAAGATGCTGGGGTCGGTAACGACCATTCTGTCCATACTCATTGATGTTGCAACGGAGCACGGCATGGAGCTTTCATACGGCAGAGGCAAGACAGCAGTGTTGTTAGACTTCCGAGGACAACATGCAGTCAAAACAAGGCAAGCTTTTGAGGCGTCCAACCAAGAGGCGATTGCAGTCATGTCTGAGCATGTCGGAAGAACCCTCGTGCCAGTGCTTGGTTTCTACAAGCATCTTGGGGGCATTGTGACACCCAATGGATCCCTATTGCCAGAGATCAAAGCCAGGGGGAAGAGTATGCTTCAGAATATTGCACCTCTGAAATCCATTTTTACCAGCCGAGAAATTGACATTGACAAAAGAAGAATGCTGCTGAAGAGCCTGGGTATTTCGGTTGCCCGTCTACACAGCGGCACCTGGTTCAATATGACTCAGGCAGATGTGGAAGCTTGGCACGCGGTGCTGTTTCGGGCTTACCACATGCTGGAAAAGCGACAGGACACTGGAACCTATGAGCATAAGCAGATGTTCGACTTGGCCAACCAACTCCACAGTCCAATGCCTATGGAAATGTTGTACATTGAACGCATTCGATTGCTGGTCCATATGATTCAAGTTCATGACCCATATGTCATTACTGCTCTCTTGCACAACCTTCAGATCGCTGGCAACCAATCATGGCTGTATGGAGCCATTATGGCCTTGAAATGGGCACAGACACAGATTGGTGAGCAAGGCATCCCAAGCGAACTGTTTGAATTGCATGACAGACGCACGTGGGACATTTTTCATGAGGTCACAGGTGACTTGAAGCGAATGATCAAAGCAGTTGAGAAAGCACATCAAATCAGACTCAAAACGTATGCTGCGTTGAAACAACAAGGTGACTTTCAAGCACAGTTGTTTTCCGAGATTGGATGGTCACGAATTGGCACGGATGAGGACATGAGCCAAGACGTATCTCCCTCAATCCAGTGTACAGTTTGCCACGCTGTTTTTGCTAGTCATGCTGCATTAGCAGTGCATGAGCAGAGGAAACATCAATTGCGAATTGCATTAAGAAGGTTTGTCAAGGATGCCACATGCAGAGCCTGTTGCAGGCATTATCAAACCAGAACACGTCTCCTAGGCCGTTTGCACCGAGGTGGAACCAAATGTTGGTTGTTTCACATGAGGAGTTTCCGACCTATGGATCTTGTGGAGACGGAATCTTTTGATGCACTTGACCGAGAACAAGGGGTTGCATTTCATCACTCAGCAAATGTCACTGAAAGTGCCAAGAGAAGTTGGCGATGGGCGACAGAAGATGAGCTGATCCCACTTTTGGAGACTTTAGATTTTGATGGATGTGTTTGGGATGACCCCACTGAGCAAGAGGTTGACCTTTGGAAGAGCTATGGAATGCTACCACCTGGACGTGATGGTAGGCCCAGAACTGAAAGGGCGGCCAAACCCTGCAAAATTGCCAATGTCATGAAGGCGACGAATGATTTGGAGAGATCATATCTCTCGCAACATGCGCAATGGCAGATCAATTTCGATTGGGTACCGAGACCGTTCTCCAAAGGACAACTTTTTGTTCTGATCCTTTTTTCTGGCCACAGAAGGCTCAATGACATCTGTTCTTGGCTGCACTGGGATGGATCAGTGACACCAATGGCAGTGGACCTTGCGGTCAGCAAAGAGCACGGAGACATTTTGCAGAGCGAAAAGTGGATCCATCTTGTCAAGTCGAGGCGTGTGGTGGGGGCACACGGTGCCCCCCCATGCGAGACATTTAGTCTCGCAAGATGGAACCCACTTCCGGATCAGCCTTCACCACAACCTTTACGTGAAAGGGAACCGCCGTGGGGACGTGAGGGACTCAACCTCAGAGAACTCCTCCAATGCCACATGGGCTCGGTGCTGATGCTACGGACTTTGCATTTGTTGCGTTTTGCTCCATTAGAACTTGAATTTACAATTGTATCAGATGGCAATGAACCTATTGTAGTGCCAGAAGGTGATGCTCAAACAAATCCAAACACTGAAACAGATAAACAGGGCTATTACTTCCAATCTGGCAATACATCTGTAAGTTGGGAAATTAACAATGTNAGAAGGTGATGCTCAAACAAATCCAAACACTGAAACAGATAAACAGGGCTATTACTTCCAATCTGGCAATACATCTGTAAGTTGGGAAATTAACAATGTAATCATTAGAGCCGAGGTAATTACACTTGACAATACAGTTGATAATAACATCACAAAACATTTGTTAGAGGGTCAAAGTTTAAAACTTATTGTCCCACAATATCACACTATTACTCAAACTTTCAATGCTGGAGGTNTAATGCCTTCATCACTTTGTATAGAACACCAAGGCAAGGAAGTAGATATGGCTATTTCTTACCTTCTAATTATATCTACAAGCGTTGGAATTATTTTTATAATCCAATGGTCAATTCAGAAATTAATGACGGTCCGTTGGCAGAAACATTACCAGCACAGGAAGGAAAAGGATTTCAAGACTACACCCGTAATTTAAGTTGGCAATTACAAGTAGGAAATAAAAAGTGGCCTGAGTTCGAAGTTCAAAGTCTTTCAGAGGCCTTTTACTTTTTACGACGCACACTACACTACCACAANTTGGCAATTACAAGTAGGAAATAAAAAGTGGCCTGAGTTCGAAGTTCAAAGTCTTTCAGAGGCCTTTTACTTTTTACGACGCACACTACACTACCACAATTATGACCAGAACAGCCTGAATATCAGTTATAAGCAATACAGAGAGAACAAATACATTATCGCTGTTTCATTTGAAAAGATGGCAGATGTTAATTTTACATCAATCAATACTAAAATGGGCTCCTTAATCACTTTTAAAATCAAAGGAAGCGAAGGAAGTTTAGCAGATACTGAACAAATCCAAGAAATATTCTGCCACCTGACATCGGAGACTGTGCTGGAAATTATGGAAAGTGGAGCAGTTGTGTATGACTAAATTTAATTTCTAAAATAATATATAATCAATGTTCCAAGCATACAGGAAAAAA
>BGPT01002127.1:15491-51747 GCA_003297045.1 Symbiodinium sp. clade C Y103 | reverse complement strand
GGCCCAGCTGCAAACCCTCTGAAACAGGGAAACAGCACCCAGCTGAAGGTTTGACTTGGCCCTCCCCGCTACGGACCGCCGTCTCTAACGTGACTTTCTGACCGCAAGAAAAATGACGACCGTCTGCACCTACCTCACGTTCCCTATTGGCGGTTGAACAATCCGACACTGCGAGGAACCACTGGCTGCTACCCCGTCCTCCTGCTCGCCGCCCCAGGGCCAACACCCCTGGGGTCGGCGGCAGGGGGCGGCAGCCCTTAAATAAGTGTAACCACAAAAGATCAACCAATGCTCCAAGCCGCTGTAGAGCATCTGATGCTCTCGGTACTGCTCTCCCAACTCCACAGCAGATGCATGTTGATCATCGAGCTCCTCCCATGCGACGCATTGAATGTGAGGTCAAGCCTAACTTGGATCTGAATCTTCATTAACTTCTAAGCAATGGTTGCAGTTGGTCCAATTAACATCATTTCTCCATGCAAGTTGCACAGGTTTACCTGACAGTGTTTATTGAGTTAAAGGTTCACACGTCTTGTATGAGAGCTACATTTAACAGCGGTGCCATCACCATGGTCACATCCATTTGGGAGATTCCAACCCTCTTGAAATGATATGGACAACATGCACTCATTAAGACAAAGAAGCAGTACAGCATGACTTTGGCAAATTTTGCATCTCTTGACCGTAAAGGGCCAAACTAGGCCAAACTACAAATTTGTGGTTTCAGAATTCACACTTATACTCTTTTTGTAAATCCTCAATTGTTCAACCCTCTGGCAAAGAGATTCCATCACGTGATTGCAAATATGTTGCAAAATGGGCCCCAAAATGAATACTATGACCTTGCTACGTAGATGAACATGGTCAAGTAAAAAAACTAAAAAGAAAACATACAAAAACACACCAAAAACAACATCCTGGCCCCTTTGGCCTTTCAGGTCGGCACGGAACACTTGCAAATGCTATCTCTTTGAAACCTTCCCTGGAAAGGGAGTGAATCGGGCAAATGTTCCAATGTAAAGACATCGACATCCTCCACCCGGGTCATTTTCCAATTTTGTCTTTGTATAACTATGGCAATCCCTGTTTGGAAGGGCACACCGGCTAATTAGCTTTCAGCTTGCAGTGCCAGTGATTGAATGATGGGATGTCAGGGACGTGAACTTGAATGTTCATCCCCTCCAATCCCATCCCCCGTTCACATGTAGCCTCATTCCAAAATGTGCCAAAGCTGTGGTTTCATTTCATTCCCTACATCCACCATGATTTATCGTGAGGTGTTCTCAATCAATCATGTTCACCGTAAACCCCCAAATTTATTTACATAATGGGGGGTTCCCAAACTAATTAGTAAAGCAGGGGTTTGTCAATCTGGGATTCCAGGTGCTCTCCTGAAATTGGAAAAAGCCTCGCCGTCGCAGGCGGCGCTGATCCAGCGCCAAGTGAGACCGACAAATTTGCACGGCGGCAGCCTCTGGAGAAGAACCTCCGGCGACGTGATGTCCGACTGGACTGGAAAGCGACTTCCTAGAATTGGTTCAACAAAAATCATCAAAAATCTTACTGCTAACACTGGAAAAACTCTAGATTTGGAAGTAAAAACTCTTGTTTCCTGTAAAATGATCCACAAATCAATCCATGGAAGACAGCAAAATGTTCCTGAATCTGTCCAGTTTGTCTTGTGGCCTTGAGCCAACTTGGTTTTCACAAGGCCAACCACACCAAAAGTGGCCAAGTTTGCTTACCCTTGCCATGTGAGCACAAAACAAGTCCAACTCAATTTTACAAATTCTCCAACTCCCAATTTTTTTCAAATACATCAACCCCCAAGGATGTTGCAGCAAACGTTGCACCAGTGGGGAGATTGCGCTGTGCCTGGTGCGCTGCCCAACAGCCCAGTTATGCGTCCAGAGAAGGCACCGCTTCGCCAACGACCCAACAGCACGCGGCTGTCGCGTACAACCAGGGTCTGTACCAACATCGCCATGGGGACGGCGCGTTGATTTTTAGGTACAACCAGGCTGGGGTAGTCTGAGAATGCACCAAACACATTTGCCAAACAAACCCATGCTGCATTACCGATAGTTTCTTTATGTCCTTTGATGACATTGATGAGCAATACATTTCGGGTCTAGTCTTCATGTAGATGTCACTCTCTGCAAATGTTGACTTGCCAAATATTCTGACGCGATTCAGAGTGGCTCAAGCAAGCTTCGGCGTAGACCCCCCTGTCAACGTGAAGGCAATTTTTCATTTTGCACCCCAAATGGGTTTTAACAAGCAGATTGTTGGCAACAAAAAAGGAGTTCAGCCTGGAACACCCATTTTGATCAGCAGGCTAGGTTGCTCAATAGCGTTTACAATCTTTGACACAAGGAGAAGGCCTTTCAAGATTTTTCCACCAACGGGTATTTATGAATTTCAAAGACTAATGAAGCAACATGGCAAGTGGCTGAGCAATGCCCAAAAATGTTTTCATCGGCTTCAGTTTGTTCCTAAACAATTGCTGCAACAAATCTCCCGATCTATTCCAGCGACACCAGCATGTTTGTCAACTTTTCAGCGCACAGCCATCAATCCACTATCGTCATCAACTATCATTTATCAAAAATACAACTTACATCAAATTACATCAAATTGCCATGTTGCATCATGTTGTTGTAGCTAAAGCCCACTTGTTAAAAACTCCATTCGTTGCCCCATCTCGCCTGCACAGCTTCCGCTTCCGTGGCCGGGTTTTCTGGCTCCGCCTCGGGCCTCGCGGGGGGTTGCCAGGGGGGATCACACCCGCCATATTGGGGATACGATTAATCAACCAGTATGGATTGTTATTAATTGACCCTACTGGTTATATATATATATATATATATTTAGACTCTTTAGATTGTAGATGTGATTAATGAACCACTCTTAAGATGAGGGGAAATGGACATGGATACTTCATGATACTTGATGGATATGTTCATTTTATAATCATCTATAGATCAAATTCCCATCGAAAAGACTTTAAGACAGGGAGTGTCCAATACCTTAGCCTTGGATTGCCTGCACATGGGAATGTTCATTGCCACATATTGCAAGATTAGACTTCTGGATGGTTTAAGTGCATTCAAATGCCTCGATGGGAAACCAGTTCAGGATAGTTCAGGTATATCTCACCTGGACATACCCCAGTCCATTCTTAGACTTGTGAATGTCCGTCTTTTGAGACAGTATACTAACAGTATCTTACAGTAGTATGCTTCACTGGGTGATCGGTTCATGTCGTGGTGTCATTCGGAAAGTATTGGAAAGCTGACTCTTGAGTTGGTGAAGTGAAAAAGGTTCGCAGTTCATTATGGCGGTACAAAGTGTGGCGACATGAACATCAAGCACTGAATTGCTTTTCCTGTATCATGATTTCATGTAGTTCTTTTTTGTTCATCTGCGTCTGCGCTTTTTGACATGATAGTATTTCTTTTGCTCAAGCAAATGTCATCTCTTCCAGTTGCAGCTTGTGAAATGCATCATTCTTGTTGAGCAATTCTGTTTGGTTCAAACTATTGTGCTGTGCATGAAGTGGAGAACTATTCACTTCTACACAAACCCATGGCTATTTGAATTTTTAATTTAGGCATAAATCATCGACAATTGCAATACATTGGAAACGTGACGGTTCAAGGACGGAAAAATCAGACATCGCCAATGAAATTCAATGCATTTGACTTTCCCAACCTCTGCGTTGCAACCTCTGCTGGTGTCTCTGCCGGCACGTCGGGCGCTTGTGCATTGGTCTCCTGGGACAAGAATTCTGAATCCTGAGCTGTTGGGATGTGGATTCCATGCGGATCATGGCATGACATCAAGGAATAGCAGAAGTATTCGAAACATCTTTGATGGACATGGCTTGAAAAAGCTCAATTTATCTAACATTGCCTTCAGATTTTGTAGGCAAATCTGGTGGCCTGGCAGGTTGCTGCACACCCCATCTTAATAGAGAAATCCTAAGCGTCAAAGATGTGACTACTTGGAGGTCTGGGTATCCCCAACGCCCACGGCCGCCTCTAATTGCTCCGTAGCAGGGGGATCTGCATCACCTACCAGCCGTCTGGATGAATATGATAGAAATCTATAGTTCGAATTATTTGGATGAATAGTATATCACATTATATCACTAATCACTAATCACTAGTCCAGGGAAATGGTGATTAGCGACTGGATTGTGGGGCAGGTACCCCGGTTTCAGATGAATCCGGATTGGATTGAAACTGTTCAAAACATGTCTTCAGTGCCAGCGTCAAGCGCTGAACCAACAGCAGCTACTGTCTTCTGCCACAATTGGTTTTGTACCAAACTTGTGTATACACTGATTATCCGTTGGACTTGGAGGTAATTGCCTCATTTTCAGGCCCCCCACATATCACATTCATAGTTCATATTATCATATTGCTATTTGATTCTGACCATGTCGGATATTCTGTTATATTCCATCATTTTGCTTTACATCCCAATTTGATGGTTAAACCATCTTAAAGCCTATGCTTGATTAAACTCCCATTCCAGCCGGCCTGTTCTTGTCATGGCAGCAGCATTCTCACGAACTGCGGAAAGCGCTGACTGGCTGTCCTGAGACTTCCAAGGATCGATGGATTGGTGAAAGGGAAAAACTACAGGAGGAAACCATTCTTTTTAAATGTTTTTACCACCAAATACTGTATAGGGGTCTCCTGCGGATTCTCTCAGAATCCAATTCAGGGAAAGGATTCCTTCAGAAAAACCCGCAGTATATCCGCAACAACAAAACAGTTTTTTTTTCCATCCCGGCACGTGTGATGAAATCTGGCTTGACAAAGTCAGCAACTTCCCGGCTCCATCCTATGGTCCACCCAAATCTTTGATTTCCCAAGTTCTCTTGACAATCAAAGTGAAACTATAGAGTAATTAGAGCGCAATCATATGCAGCCTAAGAATATCCGGAAGTATTCAGGATTCACTCGACGCCCTCCAGTACCCAGCTCCTCGATGTAGTGAAGCATCTGCTGCACGCCCGCGACGACATCCTGGCACGCGGATCATCAGCACTTGTTGAAGCCATTTGAGTGTCTGGAAATGGGGTATGTAATTCATCTTCAAAAGGAAAACTAAAATTAACCACTGGATTTAGACAGAGGTACCCAATCTTCTGACAACCAATGTTTTAGCCTTATTGAGCTTCATCAATAGCCGACAGGACTGTGGCTGCAGCGGCATGAACGTTTGTATCACAGTGCGAACCAAGAGCCTGGATCTGCAACCAGCGAGACCTTACAAAATCGAGCAACGGCAAGAGCAACCGTATCTGCATATGAATGATCTAGTGGGGGTTTCCATAAATGGGGGATCCCCAAAATGGATGATTTAAAGGTACCCCTATTTTAGGAAACCTCCATAATGATATTTGATGTCAAGCTTGGGCTATCAAACATAAGTCTCTTTCATATTTTGAAGGTGGGATCACATCTGTTCAAATATTTTTGACGCTTAATGATTTTATGCTTTGGTTTAGGGGGGAAACCTGTGTTTGACTGCCCAACTGAGTAGCAAGCTGCAAGCTCCGCACAACGCGTTCAAGCTCTGCCGCCTTCGCGAATCCAGTGTCAACGCGGCAATGCGAAATCTCCTCTGAATGGAGGTTCAGGTTTATAGCTGGGAAAATCATCTATAATTGGTTTATATTGGTTTATTTTCCATTGCCACGTTTGATTACTGGAGTGTAAAGCCTAACCCAAGCGTTTCGGCTGTAGCTTTCCATTCAATAAATGATATCCGTTTGGGAGCAATAGATGGGCCCGTTGCGGTACAGTACACCATTGGGAACTGTTGAATGATTTATCAATTCAATTGGTCTGCAAAAAGTGGAGGTAACCCCTCGATTGATCCACCAACTCGAGGAATTTGGACAATTGGATCAACTATCAGTATATTAGCCCAAATAACTGTCACAACCATAACTAGATATCAATTTGGTAGCCATTTACATGTAACATCATGTAACCATGACAGTAGATGCACTATGAATCATTTTGAACCCCGATTATATCTCCTCATTGTACCACCAGGATCCTTTTTGTTGGTGAGATCCCCATTTTTGAAGCGCCTGCTCTGGGAGCCCCGCCTCGCTTTGCCTCGCAGCTTGATGGGGAAATCCCTGCACCAAATGGAGGTTTCAATGTAAAAATCACTGAACTAAAGGGGTATGGTATAGATCACACAAGTGATGGGGGTTCATCACAAACAGCTTTGAAACCAGAAACTTTTGATTTGAGAACACGCGCAAAATTAATGGATACACCTCTACAAAATAATGACAAAATAATGAACCTCAAAGCACTATACATGTTCAAAGGTGCCCAAAGTGCAAGCTCCACTTCGGTAAAAAGAACAAGTACCACCTACTGTCCATACACTTCCAGTACAGCGACCAGGATCCAGGCCCAGTTTGTGGCCCAGTTTGTGGCCCAGTTTGTGGCCCAGTTTGTGGCCCAGTTTGTGGCGTTGCTTCCTGGCGGCGAGGATGGATAAAGCTTGGCCAAGAGCTTCGTCATTGCAGGAAAAAACAAGTGCTTCAGACATACAATACACCATTTCAATAAAGGATACATTACCATAGAACATCGAGGGCGGTGACTCTCAAGATCTATTTCCAAGACAAAGACAAACTGCTGGCCACGACTCACAAACATATTGGTCGATTTCCCATAAACGTCGCATATCTATATATATATATATCTATATACAGTATATACAATACACTTAGGCATATTATTGTACATATGTAAATGATTGTAAATGGCTATGGTTCAAGAAATTTTGATGGATGGCTACGGGGTGATCCGGACAAAAGGAACGAAGTAGTTACACAAATGATCTCAAATGAAATCTATCTTTTCAAAAGGGTATGGATTGGGGGTCTGGATCATGTTTGGATCGCCTGTGCGTCCGGGGTATGGATCGGGACCTTGCATTTTGAGCTGCAGCCATATATATCAGCTACTATTGGGATTATTCTTGTTATGTATTTAACTGTATTTATATTACAGCATACTCACATATACTCACGGATATGTGTACATTGCATGGATGATACGCGAAGACTCTGTCCATTGTGAGTTTCCCCCCAGACTTAATGATTCCCACACCTCCTGTGACTCCGCCGCTGGACTTTGAGCGGGCCTGCGATACTTTGGTAGGGAGCACCTGAGGATGTTAAGTCGACCATTAAGTGAATAGTATTGATATATTTACCTTTCCCCACTTTCTCCAAACCACTTTGGGATACTCTAGGAACTTGATTCCAAATCCATTACGGTATGATCTTTCAACAGGCTGTTTCATCGATGTGATCTACTACCAACACAGGAGCACAATCCACTGATTTCAAGCTTAAAAGAAGTGTATACAGTGTAGAAAAGTGTCCCATGGCAACGATGCCTTGCAGAATCGAGCAATCAGTTTTGAGACATATTTGCAGGATGTTTGTTAGAACAAGATTGAGTGATTTCTTTATAATTCCCTACCTTTCATAAAGTTGCAGTAATTACCCCAGCTCCACCAGAGCCTTGAAACTTCTGCTTGAGTTTCTTCCTCACTGATGCTAAGTTTGAAGTTGACCCAAGTTGACCACAGAAAAAAAATGCACTTCTGATTCAGAAGTTATGGCACATATTCCGCATCTCAGTCCCCGGCTACAGGTGCTGGGGTCACCTTGGGGCATAACCAAAGCTATGTGGCTACGGAGCAAAACCCTGGTACTTTCTTTTCACACCAAAACAACTGTTGTCTTTGGATGTTCATTGCCCAGTTGTACACATGTATATATAATTATATATACATGGTAATTATATGGTACCAGAGGCATTCAATGTTTTTGACCATCCCCAAATGACATTGACCATCCAAATGGCATGAGATGGAGCCATCCAGAAGGTAGATCCCGGTGCACAGACATCCCTCTACTGGCAGAAACCAACTGATGATATATGATGTATACATAATATGGGTTTCCCATATGTAAACACACCAACAGATTGGTTTAAGGGATCTTTAGAGACCACCCACATTTTTTCTCATTTTTGCACTCAGTCTTGAGGGGTTTTGCACGATTCTTGCTGTATGTCATTTTCCTCAAACAACTTCCAGGACTATGACAGACGTTTTTCATCGTTTCTCTACGTATAACACATTGGCAAGTTGGATGGGCACTAGCAGGCCATCTCTGAGAGGATCACAGGTCCACTTTGCATGGCACTTTCACCTCAGGTCAGGCACTGCTTTGTGAATGGAAAGTGGTCATGGCACTGGTCTTGCGGTCTTGCTTTCAGATGTTTTCAGCTCTGCAAACCGGTAAGATCTCAACCGGGCTGTGAAACTTGGGCAGGCTGAGCCTTGGACAATCGTCCACTGATCACTGATGCTATACAGTATTTTTTTACCGGCACTCCCTACATTTCACGCATTGCGACAGGAACCTGACTTTGGAATCAATGACTGTATATACTTGCTCCTGTAATTCTGTCAATGGCACGAGAGTGCAATAAGATTGCAATTCCAATGGGTTTCAACAATTTTAAAGAGTTTGGCACTGCACCCTTTCATGTCTATGATCTGTACAATGCTTGTCTGATGGGGGGCCGACGCTTTGTGCTCCATCACGCTCCACCTGTTCCTGAATAAAAAAACACGCAGAAGGATTGTCATCAATATCAATATCATTATAATGCTGCATATTTGGCAAACATCTTCCACAAAATTCCATGACTGCACATGTACAAATCAAACAGCTGATATCAGCATCAGAAATCAGCTGATTTTCTGGGCAGCCAACCATGATGTCAATTGGTGTCTTGCAAACTGGGCACTGCTTATCCAGCACCAAATGCCTGGCGTCGCGTGGTTCAAAACAGCCTGGCGGCTTGGCGGTGGACACCGACGGCCTGTCGATGTTGCAGTGCCGTCCCTGCAATGAAGCCTCTCCACCTGGATCTGAAACTGATTCAGGTGGTGGAAATCCGAAAGAAGGAAGTCTATTGGCAAGTCTACTGGTAAATCGATGCAAATCTGAAATTCCAGTTTTGATGGTCATTGGATGAAATTGGGGCAATGTCTAGTTTGATCAAATTTTAATAATAATGAATGAATATTCAATAGCCATGTCGATTCAGGTGTACATGCACGTGCCATGCAAAAAGTTCAAGCGTCCTGGGCGCTGCATCGAGACTTCCAAGCTCCACACCAACTACATGAAAGAGGTGCATGCACGGAAGGCGTCGAACCTTCAGGAAAATCAGTCTCCACCAAATTTCAAGATATGCCGATGATATCCTCTGCAGTTGCTGTAGTCTTTTGACACGTTTCATGCATCAGTACAACACTCTGGTGTTTGGATTCTTTGGATCTACCCCTACGACAAGGAGAGCATGTTTGTAAATGATCATTCAAGATAGTTGACCACATCATCATCAAACTGATGTCAGTTCCAAAGAATCTCCTGTGCCTTGTCACCAACTTGGAAGTTTTCCAGGCAAATGGGGCATGCCTGCACAGTGCCATTCCAAGTTCTATATATTTCTAGATTCCATGGAGAACTGGAGAACCACACACTTTCTACTTGTTAATCTATGTATAATTATATTATATTATATTATATTATATTATATTATATTATATTACATTATACTATATTATGTTATACTATATCATATTATACTATATTATATTATATTATATTACATTATATTATATTGTATTATATTATATTATATTATATTATGTTATATTATATTATGTTTTATTATATTATGTTTTATTATATTATATTATATTATATTATGTTATTATATTATATTATATTATATTATATTGTTCAATAGCTTCCTTTCCCACACTTAAGTCCAACTTCTTGTCCGGCCGCAGCAACACAAACAAACACTTTGGCAGAAAGATTCCAAGCTTCAGAGGTTGAAGTATACAACGTCTTGTCAAGAGATAGAAGCTACTAGTTCCATTGCAGTCCCGTCGGACCTTCTTTCATATCATCGTATATGTTGCAAGCGTACGCAAGCGCAGGGCAACGGAAACAAGGACTGAATTGCCGTTTCGGACATGGTTGTCTTGACATGTCTTGAGTCTTGATGGTATGAACTCTTGCAACAACCGCAACGTGAAGTTAGCCATGGCCTCATTCTGGAGTCCATCTTCTTCTCGTACAGCGACGCTGAGGGTATTCTCCTTGCTTTTCTCAGGAGCGTATGAAGCGTTCAGGAATGTGTCGGGTCTCAGATGGTCACCATATGTCACCATCAGCTGGAAATGGTCAGGGCTGATGCACTCAGCTTCTGACAACAATCATGGTATGAGTTGCGAAGGGTAAGTCTCGTGGAGCGACTATGTGAAGAACCTCAGTAAGAGTGACGCTGCCTTGAGGTGAGGCTTTTGGTTTGCAATCAGCTTGAACAAAATAAAAACAATGAAAAAACACCAAGGGTATCTTTGAAACTGCTTTCTCAGTATCTATTCACAGCCACATAGCTGATGTTGAAGCAGAGCTGAGGCAGAACATTGAAACAGAAAATGTAGTGAACTAACGGCTGAAGACACATCTAGTGATCACCTTGTGACATCCCAGTCCCAAGACAGCCCTGGCATCTTCATGAAGAATGACATGAAGGACATCTGATCCACACATATCCACACTATCCATGTATGACATTTATGTCTTTGAGGGCTCACACATGCTCTCAGGCTGATGAGCTCTTGGCACATGCCATCATAGAAGTATACCACATTCGCAGAGTGCTCGCAAGCAAATGGACACCTTAGGAAATCACGGGACAAATACAGGGTGGGTACATGTGGAACGTAAATCCAAATATCAGCAAACCAGAGGAACGCATCTGGGGTGATAGCTTTCATTACGCAGCTGATTTTAACCAGGAGTCAATATCACTCAGCGAAGATGGGCAAATCACAAGAATTTCACCCAAGAGAGATGTTTTTTCATCGTTCAAGGACCTCACCTGAATAGTGTGGCAGCTGAACTGGACACAGCAAGTCATACTCCAGGGTAAACACCTCAGACAGCAAGCAGGTCAGTGGCCTCAATCCCATGGACCTGGAGCTTCCCGAAAGTCATGCGGTCCTCACGTTCTCGTGGAAAATTTGAGTACATCATCTATAGTACCCACCAACAATTGTAGAACAAGTAGCATCCTACTGTATAGATCAAGAGTTGTAAATGTTGGTAAATAAACACAAAATGCTTTTCTAATCTTTTCTGATATTTTTTGTGGGATACTGTACTACTTGATACTACTTGTATATCATTTCATACATTTCATGCAGGATCTTAGATTGCCAGCGGGGATTCCCTGGGGTGTGGAGCGGCGTGGCTTGCTGGGAGCCCATCATTGGTTTGGCCACGGTCACGCGATCCACATTGCAATCGTGTGTACCTACCGGAGGCTTTCCCGGTTCCCCAGTGCTTCCTGTCGTTCCCAGGGATCATTTTATCATTGGATCTGTCCCCCGGTTCTTTGAGCTTCAGGAATCATTTATGAATCACTTTTGGATGACAAACTGATGTTAACTGCCGTGACACAACATCACCTTTTTTCCTGCTTTGAGATGCGGTTAACAGAGACTGCGTGGGCCTAATTCCGATTCTCACTCCGCGCGAGCTGGTGCTGTACATAGGTTCCAAGGCAACAGGCAAGGCCCGATCTCACAGAGCAACAGGCTAGAAGCCGGTGGCCATGACTCCAATCTAGCCCTCAAAATATCTCAAAATTGCGGCTTTAACACCAAAGCTGGCTAACTTGGTGGAAATGTTGCCTGTCATTTGTGTGCGATTTCTAGGATTTCTAGGGTATTCATTAATGTCCAACGGAGATATAGATATTCACACTAATGCCCTTTAAAAAATCATGGCATCATCAGTTTCAGTAGACTACCTTGAAAAGAAGCCCTTTTACATGCACAGTCACAGATTGGTCTAGTGGAATAGACATGCTTGCCTACAAACTCTTACTCCTGCAGTGTATTCAATTGCTCCAATCTTTTTTTTGCCGTTCAAGAGCCCACGATTTGGTTTGATCTCCCAAACATTCAGAACTCAATGCAATGTCGTAAAGTTGCTGGTAAATATACTTCACAGAGAGAAAGGAAATAGAGGTTGCTGGTTTACAACTCATCATGTTGCCCTGTGCCGGAAACCCAAAAGCCTTCAGGACTTGGAACAAAAATTCGATGAATTCTCAGCCTGGTGGCTGGTCCAAAACCAGATCTGCATCAGCTGGGATCACCAACTCAAGGCTTGCGTAGGGCCTCCCACACTCTGGAAACACTGGTGAAGAACCAAACATCTGGATCATTTTCAACATAATTCACCAACCTGAACAGTTCAGCCATTTGAGGATGATTCCCCTTACTGATTCATTCCAGTGGCGCTGGAGCGAGGTTGTTGTAATTGATCCAAAAATATGCAAACAGCATCCAAACCCACCTTTGCCCGTTCCCGTGCACGTTGCAAGCGTTGGCTTTGGTCCACTTCCACTTTTCGCAAGAAGTCCTGGGGTGCTGTGCTGTGCCGCCCTCCCTTCCATTTCAGCATGGCATGGCAGCGGAAACATTGTCCCAATGGACCCAGAAATTGACAGCCACAAGAATAAATGGGCAATTAATGGACAAAGTACGTTCAATATTTCAATATGGCAAGTCGAAACAACAGCTATCATCAGCTCAATGTCCAAGATGTTGCTCAATGCATCCATTTCCATCCAGCGCTGCCTCCAAAGGCTCCCAGGCTTCCACATCGCGGCCACTTGCCTACCACAGCGGGGCGCCGTTTGGGTGGCCACCAAATGCCACAAGGATCATCATATAACGATAACAATTCCGAAGCTTGATTATATGTCAAGAGAAATCAATGTGAGAACCCATCCTAATCATCCTAATCATTCATCGTTTTTCTTAAGCCAAATCGTTCACGCAGGGGGACTAACCATTACCCATAGTGATCTCCAAAGTATGTTGAGCCAAGCGCTGGCTGCCACAGCTTGGCATCTGGCCTCCAGTTCGCCTTGGGCGAAACGAAGTTGTAGCCGACAAGTTCCGTAACCTGCCATGAAATCCCCTGTTCATCCCAAAATTGCTTGGATTTATGCTGATGTATGGATGTGAATAACCCCCAAAAGTATTCTAGGATATGGTAGATTTTGATTCATCCTCATGCACCTCGGGATGGATCAAGAACCAGTATCCTGATGTTCACATGTCTTCCCATGTAAATAGCTTCGTTTTAAGGATGATTGTCTCTCCATATCTCTCTGAAGGAAAACCATGGGTTTGGACATACATCCGTATGGATGTATCCAAACCTGCAACAGGTTTTGTCAAACAGCAGCATGACAAATGAGCATTCAACATGACAGAATCTATACTGTAACACAGTGCTGCATGTGATTTGTTTGAAGAAACCTTGATGGTCATGCTACATGACACTTCAAAAGGCAAACTAATAGCCTTGTCCAAAAACGGGACATATCTCTTCATTTCTACCCACTCAAATGGTCATTTTTTTGGGGAACGAACATTCCCCATTTTCGGACGAACACATTTTTTTAATTTTTTAACATGTTCCCTTTGCATGGTTTAGCTCTATGCTGGTTCACTCCCCAGGTCGTGTTGTGTTTTACAAATGGATGACTGATCAGTTCGCCTATGCTTGTTGATTGTTGATCACTAATAATTAGGGACTTATATATAGATTAATAAGAAACCATTAGGTACAGTATATTAAACTCTGATTCGAACAACCTGTATAGTTGATGATTGAAATGATTGAATTGAATTGATGATCGTTTGTATGATTCTAAACACCGTTAGCCATCAATGCCTCCATTTCTGTAAGACCTTGGCCAAACTCGCCGGCTCTGCGATAGAGTCCGCGTCCCTCCCGAGAGAAGAGGGACCTGCAGCTAGAGATTTCAAGGGTGACATTCACCGGGGTTTTTGAATTCTGGAATTGCGATGAATTGCGATGAATTGTGCTTGCAGAATAGAACGATCTAACCCAAATCAACACTGAACAAACCAACTGACTTATGATACATGTGATGCACCACGGATGGCTTCGCCTTCTTAAACGATTTCGCCGTGGACTTAAGAAAGACGCCAGCGCGAGATCAATTCCATCAGTATGCCTTGGCGGCCACCACATATGGTATGACCTGATCCCTTCCGGTAGGATTCAATCAAACGATCTCGAAAATCTATATAAGAAAGCTTGGAACACCTCTGTGAAACTGGGAATGTGCATGGGTACATCATTAATATTCCACGTTGCACGGGAAGATAATATATGTATATATATATATACACACTTTAAAACCCAAACCTGTATATTCCTGTATCTACTTTTATCATCTTTTATCTACTTTATGTTTTAACTATTTTTGACTGTTGCAAGGGACAACTTCTCATAGACACATCCAGGTGCCCAACGCGTCAGCGAGCGTCGCCGGAATGCGGCAGGGACTTGGGGAAGTCGAAACCGTCGATTCCTTGCTGCCATTAGCAAGACCTTGAAGCCTTGAATTGAAGTCTTGCCATTCCATTCCTTCAAGGTGTAAATGACCGTCAATCCACAGATAATATGAAATCGAGTGGATGGAATTGGATGGATAGTTGATACCAGTAGCACTAGATACTCTATCCCTAGGGCTATGATACTTGGATGGGTGGGTAGCTGGATGAATGAATGGTTAGCTGCTGGCTGAAAAACTCCTGCCTCGGCTGGAGAACGCCACTGCCTCACCTGCGAAACAACAACTGAGCAGTTTCAAAAACCCAATTGACTTTCCTGTTGACTCCCAAGTCTCTTTCGCGGCTACTTTCGCGCCTCTTTCGCGGCCTACGCTTTGGCTTTCGCGAGGCCACCTGCTTTTTTTTCAGCTTTCACGCAGCTTTCGCAGCGACTCGTTTCGCTGGGGTTTTCGCTCTTGCGGAGCTTTCGCGGCAACCGACTTTCGCGACCCTTTCGCGGCCTGCGCTTGACTTTCGCGAAAGCACCGGAGTTAACAATTTGCATTTACTGTATCCTTTCCTGGCGGTTTTTGAAGCTGCTCAACTGAGAACTATGGTCAACTGAGAACTATGGTCAAAGCTGATCCATGTATATCCAGGTGCATTCCAACATTAATGCATGCGCCCTGGAAAGCAACACCATAGAGCCAGTCCAATTGTACAGCATGGTATATCATCGATGTTTTGGTTTGGTATATGATAATCAAATCATTTACATCATGGTATATCCAATTATATCATAGCAAATCCAGTCAAAGAAATTTCATCCCATCTTCTCTGTCTTCTGGCTTTCAGTGTCGGTCTTCTGGGTCCTGGACCTGAAAGCTTTGAGGAATGTCAACCTCTGACCTGGTGAGCCACCGCATGAACTGCTGTGATGTGGGGATGGTCAAAATAATTCAAAATATGCATGAGTCAACATCAAAGACCCTAAGGAACCCACATGTGTGTAGTTGTTCTTACTGCAATTTCAAGTTTTCTACCAGTTGTATAGTTCTTGTCAAATTCTTCATCTTTTCAGAGACATTAAACTTTGATCCATGACCAAATGAGAACAACCGTTGTCGCAGCTAGGATGGGCACAAGGACTGAACGCGTGTTGAAGGCGTTTCTTCCCCAGCACCTGAAACCTGGGGACACGGTGTGGGATGACGCTGGAGCAAATGATGGGTTGATGGGAACCTGTGGATCTGACATATTCTGAGTAAGTGTTTAACACCCAAGTCGTGGCTGTTTTTACGTCTTTTTTCTTATCAAGACAGAGATCTTCAGAAGCTGTTCTTGTTTTCTTTGTTGTTAGGACACCCCAACATGGGATGTGGAACATGGGAGTTCAACCATCTTCTTGCAAAATAGTAGGTGCATCAACTCATTTGTCGACATCCTTCGAGTGCACTTTGCTTTCTTGTTGTTTATATCCCAAATTCTTGCCGGATAGATCACAAACATACCCTGACTATGGTTGAAGAAAATCCCTGTCACTGGATGGTATTTCACTTAAGTTAATTCTTTTTTGGGGTGTTGATATGAGCTTCGTTCTATCATCACTTTTGTCTCGATGTGTTTTTAAGAGTTCACCAACCTGCCCAATCCTCACTATCATTTCCAGGGACGTCATGATGACTCGTTGCAGCTTACGAACCCACAGATATCATAGAGCCCCATCTTTTGTTGGTTAAATCACCATTTCAGCAGTTCAATCCCATTTTGGTCGCCCACATTTATGGTGTCAATTCCGCAAATTTATGGTCCCAATCTCCAAATCTATGGGTTATATCAGTATACAGTATACAGTTGATTCTATCCCCAAATTTCTAACAACATATCTCCTGGGAAACCTGCCACAAACCTACCATTTGCGGATGGTTTATACCATTTTATAGCCATAGAAAATGCGACACTTGGGGTGGGTTTACCCCTCCCCCACCTCGGAGCGCCAGGGAGAGAGTGCTGCCAGTTGCTCCGAGGCAAAGCCCACCTGCGGAGGAGTTCCTGCCCCACTTTTCGGCCAAAATTCCAGTGCTTTCCCGACCTTGTCATATCATGACTTGCCACTTTTTAGAGCTACTGACTACAAAAGTCCCATTATTCAAACTGATAATGATTGTGAAAAAAAGGCAAAACGTGTGATATAACCACAGTATCATGTGATAGTTTGATTGGTGACTGTGGGCACCAAACCATACCTTTTTGTTTGATGAAAGACATGTGTGTTTTCCCTTGACCAATCAGAGTGAATTCTTTTGGATGGGTGTACCCTCTGGCAAACTACCATGGCAATCCGAAAGTCACCCATTTGTGCGTGATCTGATTTTTAATCTAGGGGGATTTATAGTCTCACTACTCTTGTTGATGCGCGCGCTGCGTATTTTAGAAAAATATATGGACATTGACTGTATCCCTGTTATATCTCCAATATATGTATACGATTGTCTATGATATTTCATGATATCATATGATATCAAATCATAAAGCAAGATATCCCCAGTTTCTGACCCAAGCTCCAGGTCCATGGCCTCTTCCATAACCAAGGACAGCAGCTCTGGCGCCAGTGGCGCCAGTGGCGCCACGGCGGGCCGAGAATGCCGAGACGCCCTGCAGGCTCAGCTATGCTTAGCTCAGAGTATCACTACAAGTTTGCAGTTTTGCCTCATAGAAAACAATATAGTCACTGTCTTCTGCTGATATTACAATATTCATAGCTCTTTACCTTGACTTTGCGGGAAACATTAATGTTTGGGCGATTGGCGAAAATGATACATATTGAAATTCATGCTGTGCACTCGTCCCTCTGTGTTTTGTACAAAACTTGGTGCTCGACTCATCGTTGCAAGTTGCTGGTGCCTCATCAGGACCAATGATCAGGTTGTGGATCAAAACCCTGGTGAGGTGGCTTTCACATCAAAATAGCTGGCAAATATCGTATACAATAGACATATATAATTAGATATAATGGTAAACGGATGTAAATGGATGTTTAGAAAGGAAAATGACAACATGATCAACCAGCAAACATCATCAACTCGTATGATTCTTTGCTGGGTTGAGACCAGGATTTATGCGGACTTCTGCATACTTTAGGCAAAAAATGCATGAAACACATCAGAAATATGCAATGTCTGAGTCCATCACTGATTCTGCTGGTACTGCAACGGACGCGGCGCAGCTACCTGTTGTGTGTTCTCCAGCTGATCACAGGTTGCCTTAAGTAGCCTTCTGCAATGTTGCAATTCAAAATGATATTATATTGGTTAGATATCCATTAAATATCATTGAGTATATGTTTGTCATATCCATAGAGTGCTACAATTCACAATTTCCTTTGAGAGGATCATGATCATAAGATATCATAAGCACTGTAAAACGCACCTGGATATGATACAATCTTTACATTCGTTTACCCTCCGGTAATCAAACGTGGTAATTGGAAATCCCCTATAAATGGAGGTTTTAATGGGAAAATCATCTATAAATTTGGATTTCCATTGCCATGTTTGATTACCGGAGGGTAATGCATTTGTTCGATTCCCACCTTCACATCTCTGGAAAAAAAAGCTCCGTGCCTCGTTGGATTCCCTTCATCTCCTGCAGTACCGGTGCTGGGAACTGTCTGATCACAAATCAATCAAACGGATTTCCCATGGAAAAGCAATAATACCGGGTAATTACATCACTGGCAGAACATGTTCGAAACGTCTCGAAACAAAATCAACACCTATGAACAAAAATAAGAAATACTAACACATAATGACCAAGGTAGATGTAACAAGTCAAAGACTGCGGGCCCAGAGCTTTACAAAGCTGAGGAATCTCTTGACTCTGACCCCCCAAAGCCATGGCGGCCGCGACCTCATCCTGCACTTCCATAGCTGCTTGTAGCAAATCAGCTGCAACTGTTGCCTGTCGAGCCTGGCAATGAAAGGACTGGGCTTGCAGTATCGAAGACAATGATTTGAAACTGCAGTTTGTCACCAGAAACTTGAAGGCCTCAAACTTCACAATTTCATACAATTTCACACTTGGCAAATGCCGGCCTCGCTCTCAGCATTCAGTTGCTTCCAAGCAATGCCTTCAGCCAGCCTGTCAGGTCACTTGCTGGTGTGTTTATCTCAGTCTAGAAGGGTGGATAAGCAATTCCCCAAATATCTTGGATTAACTCAGCATGGTTCAGGACTAAAACAACGACCCACAGCCGTGGTTCTGGAGGTCTTGAGCTTCGACCCAGAGTTTGTCTTTTTACCCATGAATGTATTACATGTATTACAACCCAAACTCCAATGACGGATAGGAAGGACTGTCTTTCTGGATAGCACGCCCGAATTATTTCAAACATTGCGCAGGTAGAACAAAGCAAGCATCACGCTGTTGCTTCCTCTGATTCCTCTGGCATGCGCCAATTTCAAGGTTTTGTGTCCTATCCACAAATATAACTTGGTCAAGTAAGGCGTTCTTTTGGGAGGCAAACATCTACAAAGATTAGCTTCGCAGGATCTTCACAGGCTCCGACCTGCCTCTTAGCAGAAGCAGTCTGGTGCATCCTCAGCCACAAACATCAGCAAAAATCACAAACCACCGGTGGTTGCTGTGCTTTTCCACACACCCTGGGTTCCCTGTTTCGTAAACGCCACCCAGTATAAGCTTCCAACAATTTGGCCAGATTCTGCTCAGAAACTGCTAGCCGGTCACAAAGCTCTGCCTGTCTGCCACTGCAAGCAGATTCAAGAATTCGTGGCATGCTGCATCATACCAGTCTCTTAGGATCTTCAGCAATTTTGAAAAGTCAATCTCTTTGAAATAGAAACATATCTGAACACAGCTGTCACTTTCTGTCCAATAGCCAATAAAGACTCCGAAGATGTCATCCAATTATCCAATTCTCAGAGTTCAAAGCCATGAGTACCAGAGTCTTCCCAGCCCAAGTAGCCCAAGTGAGTATAGGCAAAATGAACTTATTATAGGGAAAATTTGGGACAATCAATGAAGCTCATATAGAAGTACTGACTTATTGACCTCCCCAATTTTTGGCATGCAGTCCCTGGGTTCCCCGAACCGTAGGAGACTCGGCTGAGGCCACCAGCTCCCGTTCGCGCTGCTGGAGAGCTTCCAGCTCAGCCCGTGTTGCTGCCAGTAGCAGAGCAGGGAAGGGTCCCGCTTCGGCGTCGGGTTCACTGGCTTCACCTTGGGAGTGGAGGGATTGGGGAGCTGCCCTACATCTGCTGTGAATCTAATACAGAAACTACAATCGTATACTATAGCTAAATACACGCAAAATGTGGGAGGGCAGCAATTCTACTCCTGCAAGCCTGGACTTACACCTACCAGGACCACAATTCAGTGTCAATCTTCTCTCACCACGAGCTGAAGCGAGCAACTTCTCGCACTCCCTGGGCTTTGCGGAGGATGTCTCTGCGGCCGATCATCTTGCCATACCACCTCCGGCGCCGTGACCCGCGCCGGCCGGATATGACCTGCAAGGTCCTGAAAGGTTGCAGTAGTTTAATTCTGGTGAGGAACATTTTAACATGTTCAACATCTTCAGCATGTTCAAGAACATCACATTCATCCAACCAACTTGTTGGAGCAGAAATATGTCAACGGACAACTTGGACAACTTCGACAACTGTAAAGACCAGGGTCCTGCAGTTGGATCTGCCGTAGCTCCTGCAAAGATTGGAGTAGCAGCACTCGCCTTTGAAGTACTTGAAGCTTTGCCTAGAAGACGTGCGTGGGATGGTGGGCCCTTCTGTCCAGTTCTATCCGGAGATCTTCCCATGTACGTCGCACATGTCACGCTAAAACGTCCTGCCTGTGAGCCTGCTAGCAGTCTGATGGAAATAGATTCGCCAATGTTCATCTCATGAATGTATCTGGTGACTGCCTTCGAAGTCAAACAAAAAACTGACCACCAAGGGGATACAGTGAATCACAATTACCTCTGCCCTGGACGCACCCAAACTCATTGCTGACCCTACCGGGTTCCCGGTATGGCCCTGGCCCGCCCTGGCCTCTCTCTCTACCTTTTGTGCTCGCAGCCACAGCTCCGTCTCTCCATCTGATAGGGCTGCAGCCTCCTTGAATCGCTCACCTTCAAAGTAAGCTCTTTGAGCATCAGCAAAATCTCTCTGGAGCTTCAACAAGCTCTCGTATCTTTGGCTGATGCTCCAAAGTTGATCCTGCTGGGACATGTTTTGACCACGCCAACGAAAGTGTTCCAAATACATAAATAGGTCAATATTCCTACCTCTAGAATGGATGGTCTAATATTTTCAATACCAGTGCCTATTTTGTGGGTCAAGTCGTACCTTTTTTTCCAGTTATATCCACATACTATACCCACATAATCGCCTTTGCTTCAGCATCCGTCACCACTTCAGGATGCCGCTGCTGCTTCTCTCCACCCGTGGGAATACTGCTGCTGTGCAAGCGATCGGACGGAGCACGGTATGCACGGAGGATATCCATGGCCAGGTTAGATGAAGCATGAGATCATATGTTTGAATCCATACAATGCACCACTACTCACTCACCATTCTGTACTGTATAATTACTTTATAGAAGAATAACCTTGAATAAATATCATATCATGCATCAATGTTCAAATATTCATACACATATTGCAGGTTACAAAGTTGTGTACCGCACAAATGCTTGTCCTGCCAAAAACATGTGGACAGCTGAAACCTTGCAAGCGACAGTTTCACTCCAGCAGATGCGTGATTCCTTCACCATCGCCAGACTGATTGTTTTGGGAAAGACTCATGAAGCCAATGAAGCCAGCAGTTCTTGTGTCTGGCTGATTCCAGCTGGAAGCCACGATGCCCACAGCTCTGTTCATCGGTGCAACAAATAGATCGGAATGGACGCACTATTGATACAACAATGTGTAACAACTTCTCCGTGTCACGTTCAAAGGCTTTAGGCAATTTAGCAACAGATTTGCCAGAACAGAATGTAGCCACAGGTGTCTTGCACATCTGGAAACGGTAAATGCACCATCCACTACAAATCACCGCAGTAAAGCTCTTGGGGAACTTGGGCTGCAATCGGACCCTTTTGGACAGGCTGCTTTGGATAGGCTGCCATGCTTTGTGGCGCCGTAGTCTGCAAGCCGGTGCTCTCAAGTCAGTCTGCACCTGGCAAAGTCTCCAGGGGTACAACCAAAAGAACCAGTGCTTCATGTGCGGTTCCAATCGGTTCCATGGCCCCTCATGGGCCCCTCACCCTTCACAACCGCATAGCCTCCGCCACCCTCCGCCTTGAGGATTCAACTTCCAGTCGCTCACGCGGCCAGCAGGATCTGCATGAGCCTCACATTTTTTCACAGCAATCTGCATTTACCAGGGCGAATTGAAAATTGAACAAGCGAAACCAGAAAAGTTTTCCTCCAAACGCAACAAACACAATGAACTTCAAAACATCTCAGAAAACAGGATGCATGTGGGTCTCAGTTTCTTGCAAGTTTGTAAGGATTCTTGGAGATCTTGCAAATGACTCGAGAGCTGTCACACGTTCCAACAACATCACAATTTTAAATCAAAGGCTCGCACCGCAACTTCAGCTGGCCCCAACATGGTGCAATCATCTAGCACCTCCCGCAACCTCAGCGGCCCATCTGCATCCAACTGTCGCCAAGCAAAGTCATGCAGCCAAGCAGCTTGCGCACAGATGCTCCAGCAAACTCTGTCTCCTGGAAACGGCAAAACTTTGCTGCTGTCAGAGTCGCTATTGAATCTATTGATATCTAGATTTGGCCAAGCCATCACAATTGTCTTGAAAATCAACATGTCGCTCTCATTGGCAGGACTAGGACCTGCAGCAACCGTCCCAGTTCCCGGAGGATACAGCAGTTCTGCGGCGCGACGGACGCACGGATGTTTTCGAGCCCTGTGGGTGTGAGACCTCTTCAAGCAATTTTGACCGATGCAAATCCCAAGTAAGACTTTAACAAACAAAAACTTACACTTACGCACTATAGTACCATGGATGTCATACTAGAATCGTGAATGATGTGCTCACTTTGGGTTTGCCATCAGGAGACGTCATTTACACTGGCTGAAACCATTGGGGAACAGCGACATCCGCAGACTCAACTTCTCACCATGTTGCTTTGCTGGCCAAATCTTAGATGAATCTGATGAATTTGATGTATTCACATGAACAAAGTGCAAGAGTCAACGAAGCATTTGTGGCTTCTACATCTTCTACTCCTCAATTTCATTTCGCAGGGCATTCAGCTTTGAGTCAGAGCATATCGACACATATGGACAAGCACCGAGGCAGCCATGCCATTGATAATGAAATAGCATGGGATGGTGAATTTGACGAGCCCCGAGTCCTCTAAGGACTTTCCTGCGGAGGCCCGATATGTACTGGCATAGAGTTCTCTAAGAAGCAACCAAATGAAGGCCAGGATGCCTCCCACTCGTCCATTCACCAAGAAGCTGAACATCAAGGTGGAGACCTTCCAGTCAAAAGGGATGGGGAAAATCTATGAAGCCAAGGAAAACAAACATGGTGGGATTAAGATATCTTCCGAGCATATTATATATACAAATATATAATCAAATATATACAATATCATGATATAGATATTGCTGTTACATGATAATATGTATGAATAAGTTGCGAACACCAAAAGTAGTTTGGAGAAATTTCTTGCGCCAAGAGACCATATAGGAGGCCATCTGTTCCACCTGATTCATCTGTGCCCGGCTTGCCAGGTGAACATCCTCCGGCTCGCTGGCGGGATAGTCTTTGTATGTCTTGGTACTGAGATTGTGCTTGATCTTCGCTTTGCCCACACCCATGACATCCAGCACACCTCAGCAAATCCCTTCAGGAAATCCAAGGCCAAGTGAGATCTTGTTCAACTTAATGTCAAAGCTTGGCTTGGCTTGAAGTCATTACGTGTAATTACGGATAATTGCGGCCACTTTTTGGAGAGCGCAATCTGGAAGTTTTAAAGTGAACTGAGTCAACTACGGTTTCAACTAGTTTCATCAACCATCATTCTCTGCCCACCCTTGGGGCTTGGCCGCGCTTCCATCTGAGTTCCGGGCTGTAGGACATGACCCACAGGGACAGCACCATGAAGGGCAAGAACATTTCCGCCATGATGTCCTCTGGAAGAGACCCGGGTTTCCGGCCGGTCAGAAAAGACAGAGCTGAACCCAACACGAAGTACCTGGCAAAGCTGCAGGGATCTGAACACCAAAAGGTACAACCGATCTGGAAACCTATAGATCCTTCAGCCTTCATGCCGTGTTCACTTCATCAGCACACATATTCATGGCTACAAATCCATACCATGTTCTACCCCATAAGATGGTTGTCATAGTTGGCTTCCCCATGCTTTTCCCCATGCGTTTCGCCCATTAAAAACATCTCACCCCCAGGGCACATGAAGACAATCGCAGCCACTGGAGGAGGTGGAGCCATTGCCGCAGGTGGAACTCGCCAGGAACTGGTGCCACTGGAGCGAGACGGCTGCACCAGACGTACCCGGCTGGGCCAAAATTCGGTGTGGCTTCTATGACTTTAGACGTTTAGACATATTTGCTGTTGATATGTGTTGATAGGATTTGATAGGTTCTTTTCTGTTCAGTGATTGTCTCAATTCATCAATTCATTGTTAAACATGTTTCTCCAACATATTTAATCAACCTGAACATCCTGAACCGCCGTGCCACATGAATCAAAACACTTTGGAGGTGCCAGTCCTCAATGCCCTCCCAGAAGAACACATACAAAGGTACGCGCCTGCAGCTGTTCAAGCGTGTCAAGCGTGTCAAGCGTGTCAAGCGTGTCAAATGTGTCAACTACCACAAGTGTGAAAGGTGCAGCGTTTTGAACACTCAATTTTCAAGAACAAATAAAGTCCAGTGAAGGATGAAGATAAATGGCATACATGTTTAGGATGGTTTAGGACTCCAATATGTTCCAAACACCTGGTGACATCCAGCAACCAAGGTCTTTCAGGGCAGCACGTCACAGACCAACGGCTGGCGATCCCAGGTAACTGGCCAATATCAGCACCTTGGGCAGTTTGGGGATCGCCTGGGGTCATAGAGAAGCCCTGGTTTTCGAATGGGAGAAACCATAGCTTTCCAATGGGAGAAACGGAGAATCATGGGCTTCTGCAATGGTTTACCATTTTTGCCAATCCATTGAGTGGACCTGGCAAGGGAAGAGTCGCCAGGTTGAACTATGCAGGGTATGCACCCATGCTCGAACAACAGCTTGACCATCCGTTTTTGTGTGGCCATAATGGGACATTTACCATCCCTGCCCTCACATGCCCACACTATAATTACTGTATAATGGTTGATTTGTGCTGGCAAAATTGCATGAAACAAGACACTTTTTTAGGGACGTTGGACAGAGTTGAATGTAAATACTATATATACTGCTAGAGTTGCTAAAGCAATCTACTTTGAGGGATTTGCGGAATCCCCAATGTTGGCACGTACCGATGGCTCAGTGACATACCCAAGCATGCCTCTTTCTCACGCTGAACCACAGAGCATGTCCAATACCAGCCAGTATGGTTGAGTGCACAGCCAGTGAACAAACTTTGCCAAATTCCGGGTGCGTGACGAAGAAAAATCCATGTTGGATAACTCTTCGCTAAGACCTGCAAAGGCGGGAGCGATTTGCACAAAATTCAAAGCACCGCTACAGTGCTCAAGGTTTGCCCTCAAAATACACATCGTGCCTGCATGGATTAAACCATGAAACATGAATATGACATGCAAATGAGGGAGTCTTGGTGCTGCAAAAGCTGCCCTCCAAGCGGTGGTATGGCTACGTCATCCAGTAGTGGTCCCAAAACAGATGATCATAGGTATGTGTCGTTCTTTTTCCCATTGGCACAGAACAATAGATGCTACGGTAGTACAACGAAATTACAGTCTTTCATATGGAGGTTTCCTAGAATGGGGGGTACGCCCGAATCATCCACTCTAATTGACTCTAATAGGATTTTCCATTATAAACCATCCATTTTGGGGTACCCCCATTTATGGAAACCTCCATGGTCCATATTTATATACAGGTTACATACAGATACTACAGTATCATACGAGTCCTCATCTCCCAGCAATGCCTCGAACTCACTGCGTATTGCCGCACAGGCGGCGGACCAGGGAGCCCACAACTCGAGGACAACCCACCTGTGTCGGATCACATGACTATCCGAAAAAAAATGGAAGCCCAAAAACAAAGACCATTCAACGTAATGTATCAACATATTACTGTATATAATTATCTTGAGAACCAAAACTCACAGAAATCCTAGGGTGTGAACAGTACCCGAGGTTTTCCGACAAAACCAACTTGAGGATTCTCTAGGGTTGACTATCTATGCAAATCTGGTCGCTGATCTCAACCCATCTTTCGAACACCCGGTCAGCAGTGGTCACATTCATCCCAAGATATGGGCACCTGCTGCCCAGGCCAGCCAGGATGTAGTCAAGTTCCTGGCAGAGGATTTGTTCAGGGGAAATCAAGACAGGAACCTCCCAATCTTTGGCTGCTGACGGGTAAAACATGGCTAGATCATGCTAGATCCATGGTATCCTGTAATATCCTGTAATTAGATCTTCCCTTTGAAGCCAGTGACTTGCGGATGCGAATCCAGGGCCTCCTCGCTATGCACCACAGTCACCAGGCCAGGAAAAGGCAAAGTATGACCAGGATCCTGTGGCGACACCAACTGAACCCGCTGGGACACCAATGTCAGATTCCAGTGCACCTATCCACATGACTTCAGAAGATTTGATGCATCTACTGGGATTAAGTGAAGGCGCTGCGGCGACGTCTAAAACACATGGTGCATTTGCTCCTTGCTGCTCTCACCAAAGGATGCTCTCCTGCATTGAAAGGCCAGGAGTTTGAGTCCAAACTGCTATCAAAGACTGAGAAACCTTGAAATAATAAATAAGAAAACCAGAGTCAAATCACTATTTTTCTCTGTGCAGATTTAAATGGCGGAGCAGCAACAAACCACCATATATATATATATATATATATTATTTTTAAATGTATCCATTGTTAAATCCAACATTCCGATCTGTGCCACAGAAGCAGCGGCAGCTCAACGGCCCCTCTCTTTTTTTTGGGGGGGCTCTCTTGCGTGACCGAGGATATCATCCATGGTGAGATCCGGATCTCTCATCCGCTTCCGAAGCACTTGCCGTTGGGCCTCGCGCTCTCGTTTTCGTTGTTGCAGGACTTGCCGGCGCTGCTTCGCCATGTCTTGGGCCTCTTTTTTCAGGAGATTTTCCCATCTCACAAGCAGCGCCTTCAAAGCAACCAGAGGAGCTTGGGGTTTGCAATATCTGCGATGTTTGGGTAGATTCTTCTTCTTGTCCTGTCTAGCCATGTGGTGTCGCTCCCACTTCTGCAAATACTTGGCTCGCAAATGTTCATGTGCATCATACCAGGCACGAATCTTGCGTAATTGCAGCTCTCCAGTATGTCCTACCACTCGAAATATGTCAGCCACTTGTTTTTGAAACTGTTCCCACAAATGTTGAAACTCGGATGGAGAAATGCGCTTGAACAAATTCTGCGTGGACATGTTGAATGCGCGACAAGGCTCCATGGATTCGTGAAGTTTCCGCAAGTCCTTGAAACTGTAGACCAGGGGGCTTTCAATTCTGTTGTCTCCAACAAACAGTCCTGCCGCCAAAATTCCGCGGAAGCGAACCTGGAGTTCCTCGAATCTCTTTCCATGCTCCGCAGCGGAAGCTCTCAGTGCTTGCTCTAGATGCTCCTCAAAAGCGCCAAGCCTCTTTCTGTGGTCCTTCATCTTTTGCTTGGTCGATGTCAGGATCAGCAAGTTGTCCAAAGCTGTCGCCAGATCACCATACCTAGAATTGATGCGTATTCCATCCAAAACCACAGAAGCTCTGTAGCTGCCGCTCCCGGAACAACACACACCTCTGATACCAGAAGCTGTTTTCTTGCGAGTCTTTGGCCTTATGGAACTTTTTGGCTTTCTTGGTCCTGTTTTCACATGCTGTGAAGTGCCCATGGAGCTAGCATGTGGACCCTGCTGAGGATCTGGTATAGCTTCCTTCTCCATGCAATCTTCCATCCACTTTTGAAGAAGCCACCGCTGCTTCTGTGAAAACTCCTTGCTGATCACTTCAAACCGCACAGCTCGAGGCAATTGCTGCAACAGACCTTGAATTTTCATCATCAACTTCGTTTTGAAGGTTGCTGCTTTTTTGGGCACACTACCACCAAAGCAGGATCCAGTTTTAGCCTGTGCACAGCGCTGCCCATAGGCATTTTCCCCAGATCGCCTCCCGTTGGATGCTGCTGGAACTTTGGACCGTGAAACTCCCAGCTGCACAATTCCTCGCAGCTGATCGTCATAAATCTGCCGTGCCCTCGAATCAGAGAGTATTTCAAGCGCATGGTAGACCAAATGAAAGGCTTCGTTACTGCCACCTTTGTCAGGATGCGCTTCTAGCGCACGCCTCTTGAAGGCCGCTTTGATCTCATCCAATGTGGCATCATGTTTGGCCTGCAAAACGTCATAGAGAGAGCGGCTGCCAGCAAGGTCTGCCATATCAGGACATGGCACAAGCGCCTTGCAATATCAAACCTATCCCTGAGATGTGACCTGGCATGGTAGCCACCAACTTCGGACAGTGAAGCGAAGATAAGGGACCTCTACTCAGACAAATAGTTCATTGCCTGTCAAGGTGACTAAAAGTGGCCGTATCTAGGCATGTTTCTACCTGCTGTGTCCGCTTCAATACACCTCAAGCTCAAAGTCAAGATTTGAAAGCCCAAGATTCGTGCCGCACGAGTCCCTGGAATACCAGAAACATCGGAAAAAACTTGGTGAAGTCGGAATTTAGAAGATGCTGGATTCATTCATTGCAAAACACAAAAAGCGCGCGCGTACATCAAAAATCAAGATGCTGTCTCATCCATGTTGACATCAAAACCTAGCATTGAAAAGACGTAAGGTGCGGTCTCATCCCCCCTGCCATGTCCCCAATCCTTGTAGGTCGTTCATTGGGTTCCTCAGCTGCAGCTGGCGTTTCAGACTTGAAACCACTACAAGTTGCACACCGAGAGGCTGAGAGTCGAGCCGTGTGATACACATTTACGGATATTTTGTATAAAGATTGTGATAGAAATTAGGGTCTCTTGATGATACTTTAACTTTAACTTTCTCTTGATGATACTTTGACATACTTTAACAAGAGTCAAAATATCAGTAATACCAATTTGGTACCTTTGATATTTCAACAAGACAAATTCAGGTACGAAAGACAATGACCAACGAGTCCAAGGTTCCTCTTCAAGCGCCGGAGTGCGGGGAGGGAATTTGAACATCACCTGGGTAGCCAGGGTGTGGAAGACACGGAACAATGGTGTAATGCGGGAAGCATCTAAATTTCGAGTGAATTAATGTGAATTTACTACGTATGGATATCTATGGATATATGTAAGCAACACTGCAATTTTCACTGAAGATTGAGGATCGAAATATTCGGATTGGAAGAAACTGAGGCTCCTCACCGCAGCCAGCAGGGCAATAGCACTTCTACAAAGCGCGTTGGGTGTGTTTGAGAGTGGGGTCTTCCCATGAAGTGACAATTTTAATGCGGATAAATTGGCTGATTGAGCTGGGATTTATGGGTGCCCTATTTTCAGACAAACCCAGATTGCAAGAGTGCCATGACGAAAGCGCTGGATACATCCTTTGAAGGACAATCCTCTTCTTTCAAGTACTGTATATGTCAGTCACATTTACCGCTCTTGCTGCCTGCTGCGGGTGCTGTTGTTACTGCTGGTGCCGATGGTGCTGCTCCGTAAAGCTCTAATCTATAAACTTGCTATCAACGATTTCTCGGGTGTCCCCCAATCATGTCCATGCAGCACAATGAAATGACTGAAACTTCCGTGCTTGATAGCTCTACAAAAAGAGATGCAAATGCCAGAGTTCAGCCCAAGTAACGTAACTCTGTCAGCTTCAGATGGTAATATGTCTCCCAAATCTTCTGAGGTTTGGCTTATCCCAGAGGGTGTATGCCTCTCATGCCTCTGCCTATACCACCCACACCTCACAATCCTGAATTGGTCATTGCCTTCGTTGCATGACACGTGGCTTGCTCAATCTGATGGGGTGGGCACGGCTTGCTGCTGTTCCACTCATTGGCCATAAAATACCTCTGCAGTTTGACGGTGGAACCAGAAAGACTACACCAGATGAATCCAGTGGAAAGGTTTCTCTGTACACCTGAAACCAATATGTTTTCGCGATAGTGACCCATCCCCTTGGTGTGGAACCAATATTTAGGACGTTTTAGGACCATTGAAACCAACACTGGAGCTGTGCGAAACACAATTTCTCAAAGGGACACCCTGTGACACTGCAGACGGGGCCTGTGTTCCTCGATCAAGCTATTTCGATTGTCCTCGAAGATTGTTTGAAGCTTGAGATGCCGCGTTCCTGCAGGAAGCAGTGACGCCCCACATGAGTTCGTCACCCACTGAGTCGTCGCAGATTTGAGCAGTGCC
Source organism: Symbiodinium sp. clade C Y103 (assembly GCA_003297045.1). Classification (NCBI taxonomy): domain Eukaryota; class Dinophyceae; order Suessiales; family Symbiodiniaceae; genus Cladocopium; species Cladocopium sp. clade C. The sequence goes on along the minus strand of BGPT01002127.1, from coordinate 21,603 downwards.
CAAAAACCTTCTGTCATTGGTTGGCATGGATTATTGGTATTCTCAATATAACCAGTCAGCTATAAGCTAAAACAGAGTCATCGACCACCAAATCAACAAGTTGCAACTCCTTCTTCTGCTCCAGCAGCCAGGTATACCTGTGTCAAATTCATCAGCGGCAGTTTCATCCGAGTTCACTTGGGAATGAGTATGATATAGTATGATAATATGGTTTATGGTTAATGGATGTTATTAATGGATGCTTGTTCCCCAAAATAAGGAAATAACACAGGTTTTGACCCATCCCCATATGATTCTGGTGTTGGCCAAGCGAAGTTCTGAGGTTTCACCAACAGAAACCATCCCGTAGAGGCTGCACAGGTTTGCATGTGATCCTGACCACCCAGTGACACCGCCTCTCAAGACCAGTTTGACTTGACTTATTCATGCAGCTGACAAACAATGCATAGTGAACAATCCGCAGCAGTACTTAGTGTGAGAGCGGGAAAGTCCGCAAAGTGGCAGCTATCTTTGGATCAGAACAAGTTACATACTCCAAACTCCGCAATTCCACATAAAGAAGTCTGGTCACAGGTTGAAGGACCGACCTTTTTTGAAATGCCTATTGGTTGGTTTCAACACCTTTCAGGATTAAAAAAAATAACATAGTGAGTTGGGATTGTTGATTGTGTGTATCCCTTCTAATCCTATAATCACCAGCTCGAATCATCATCCGATAACATGATTGAACAACATCAAAAGGTTTGAACCACAAATCACTCCAGGGCTCGCTGAGCCTTGCACACAAAGTGAGACATCTTGAATTGAAAACATACCAATGGAGCCTGGCAGACAACACGCCACTTGGGTTAGGCAATGGAGGGTTCAGAAACAGCCAACATGGGTGTGTCTTAAAGTGGGGTATATCCCCCACATATTTTCAGACGAAGTCACATGACATGTTCACTGTTCACTCTGTAAGAAGATCAATATTCTACCTGACAAGAAAGTACAAAGTAATGTGTTGAGCCAGTGCGTTGAAAATCGTTGGGCTGCTTTCCAGGCCACCTCACCAAACAAATATCTCCTCCAATCAACCCAGAGGTCAAGATCTTACCCTCCAGTATATTAGCACAGATATTGAATTTCCAGCGTTTCCCTAAGATGTATAAATCGCAAAGGCCCAAATACACATTGCTCGATCATCAATGGAGGATTCGCTACATACTTCCACTCGCCACGCCTGTTCGCTGGGGTTCAGCTGAAAAGGTCCTTCAATGGTTTCAGTGGTGACCAGTTCGGAGACCTGACACCGGTGGCCAGATTGCTCCGAGCTGCCCACGTTGGGGATCTATCCTCAAAAATCCCCAAGGTGATCCAAGGGGTGTGCATCCAACGATATAGTCATACTTGGATCCTTGGAGAGCCCTTCCAGCTTGCTACTTTTCGTTTTATATGGATCAAAGAGATGACAGCTTTGAGAATGACAGCAACTGGTGCTTTCGATGCAGCAGGCTTGGATCGAGATGCCATGATATTTGATACATTTGGATACTGGTATATGTGTGAAGACTATCCCACAACAGTATTCCTCAATCTTACAGATTGAATCAAACCAGAAGTGATGGAAAAACATATGGAGCAAGGCCGGTTTGGCCTGGCACAGCTTGTAAAATTTACCAATCTAACAGTAAATAGGAGGAGTGGCTACTGGGACGTACAGTAATAGCAGAGCCACTGCGCACTTCGCCCGTTTTCCAGCTTGCATGGACAATGACACCCAGCATGCTGGCAAATGTCACGGTTTACTTTGTGATCCTTTGTGAGTTTGTGTGTTCCCGGGAATGACCATGTCGCTACAAAATCCTTCGTATATCATCACAATCTCACATGGGCTGAGCTCATGCGAAGTGAGAACCAGAAGGGCTTCCCTCAAAGAGCGTCAAACCCCGACACACTTGGCCAAGGGCATCCACCTGACAGGAAGACAAACTGTTGGTAAAAAATACCCTGTGTAAGAACGACCAAGCAAAGTGTCATACAATTAAAATTCAAGTAACGACTTCTATGGTAATATGTAAGACAATTAGTAGGAACGTATGACACAGACACGGTCCAACATAATTGTTGATGGACACTATCAATGACCATGAATTCATATGAAACAAATTGAAACAACTTGTGAATAATAAATACCAGGATATAATAACAATAACAATAACAACTATATATAACCATATAATATATATATATATATTATATGAATTTATATGATATAGAAGTCTATTCTGATACAAGCATCGATTGGATTTGGATTCTCCTTCGGGGCCTCCTTCCTGAGGTCCGCGAGCTCAACCTGGCAACTCCTGGAGATGCTCGAGGCTCCAAAGCCATAAGTTTTTCTATTGACATAGAATGATATGGGGGTTTCCTAAAATGGGGGTACCCAAAAATGGATGGTTTATAATGGAAAACCCTACTAAAATGGATGATTTAGGGGTACCCCTATTTTAGGAAACCTCCATATAGACATAGACAGAGCAAACAATGAGAAGTGCAGATGGATTTTATGTGGGTCATTTCTTGAACACAAACATGTCACCAGATTGCATCGTGATGAATGTCAGCAGTGCCCTTATCAAAGAAAAGGTCCATACCCCCATAGTGTTGCTAAGTGTGTGGGTTTGTTTGAAAAGAGTGGCAAAATCGTGGTCATCATCATCATCATCATCATCATCATCATCATCATCATCATCACAATTGCAAGTTTTCCCTGATTTTCAAACAAACGTGATTGTCAACATATTTCCTAATCACATAAGGCCCATAAATTGAGGATATGCCACATGTTTGGGGCTTGTCTAATATATTCTACAGTAAAGTATTCTAAGACCCAGTGTATCCCATGGAGTACCGAAGATGTTTACCCAATTAGCCACATGTTCCACCACCAAAACCAGCACTCGCTGCACTCCTCAGCTGATCTCCACGAGCTGCACTTGCACTGACCTGACACACAGAGGTGGAGCCGCTGGCAGTGCTGAGTTTCGAACATGGGGACCCCATGGGACCCCCAAGCGAGGCCCCAAACCATCATTGGTGATTGCTAAGTATTGTTGATAGGGAACCTACGGTTTTTGTTGGGGTATCTACTATCTACACCAAGTTTAAGATACGATCAGATAAATTGGGAATCATTGGGATCATCAAAGGTGGGGTGGAGAACAACTAACAAGTTTTAGATAGAGAACTCAGCTGGGCCTCTAGTAGTCTTTGACGACTTTGGTCTTAGCTGAGTTCAAATCGAAGCATATCTTCGGGATATATCGAGAAGACATACTTAAATGCAGCACGAACATGTCTTCATGAACTCATTAATTTTTGCTCCCCGAGTTGGGTACAAAAAGATCTGTTCTAAATCCTGGGTCACGTCAAACACCAATCTGTCTCACACTCAAGAGCGACCTTTCATACAAATTGACACTCCAATTTCCAGTCAGCACGAGTCAAATGCCTGCAGATTTGCATGCTCCTAATGAACCATGTGAAACATACTCTGAACTGAGTTGATAAGGGCTGGAATTCTGTCACGGTTTGGCCTGCATCAGAGGTGCATCATTGGGCACCATCTGGTTGCACCTTGCACCATCCTGCAAGGAGCTGTGACATGGTTACAGCGGACCTTACATGAGTTAGCAGAAAAACATGTTGGATGCACTAGATGCTTTTAGGGTCCCCCATTTTAGAGTTTTGAGAACCCGAAACTGGGGTGTATCTGAAGGGTAAACCTTTCTTCAGTGGCCATCAATGATTCAATGGGGGGAAATTCAGCTCTCCTCAGAGGGCAAACTCCTGGCAGATTGCCTGCGGACGTCCGCTTCAGAAGCTGATCCGGTGATCCGGCAAATAAGAATTTTCTTGTAAGTACTACAAGTAGTACTGAAATGATAAATGATATAATCAACATAGTAGGAACATTCAAAAAGATAACAGTGCAAGATTGGGCTGAATGATAACGGATGATAACGGCTATGACTGACAACTGGGAAGGCAGCTACAGGACTGCAACGTAGCTTGCAAACCCTCTGCTTGCCGGATCCATGACGTCCTGGTTTGTCCAAGAATAAAATAACCCCAGAATCCAATAGTTCACCAGGCCTTTTCCCCATTCAAATTCAGTTGCCATTAAATTGGTATGTATATATGTATATATATATATTACATATATATATATATTACATATATATATATATTACATATATAATATATACACACCGAACCCCATTGTCAGACAAAGCCTCAAATATCATATTTCTAGGTACGAGTAACATCAATCAGTAATTCCCATGTTTGTTCTCATTAATTCACATTAAATTGCTGGGCACAAAATCCCAGTAAGAAGAAATTCAATGTAATTCCCATGGTTTCCATGGTTTTTTTCATTACATCTCCATGAATTCCCATGAAATATCTATGAATTCCCATGAAATATCCACGAATTCCCATGAAATGCCAAGCCAAACAAAGCCATGCCCTTTGCCTCCCATCTTGCTTCAACAAAGCCATCTCAGCTGTGGACACTGGTCTGACCTGGACACGGGATGTTTGGATCCCGGGGGAATGACTGCTCCCTTTTTGGGAAAATAAACCATGTCTTTACTGTGGCGCATAGGATACCAAGGGTTGTCAAATCAGAGTGTGCCATCAGAAGTATAGTCTGAATCAAGCAACATCAAACCCAAACACGCAGAGGGTCCTGGTTTTCACTCTCCGATTTAGATTTGCTACCCCGAACAATTTCCCCTCTCTTGTCAAACTTCAATCTGGTGGTCAAAATTGAAAATGCTACCAACGACTTGGTGATCAATCATGAATAAACAAAATCAATGATATTCAACCATCATGATAGAACATGATAGAATCATGATCAACTCATTTCACGTAGACTTAGTAACACTCCAACAGATGAGACATGATGAGACGGTCTCCAACGATCCTGAGACCCCAGCCACAATGTTCATACCAGGTGCAGCCTGGTGGCACGGAAGCTTCGAGAGGGTTCGAATGTAAGCTGGGCAGTGACGGCAGTGATGGTATGGTCTGTGCAGGTGTAGCATGTCTGCTCTTCTTTGAAGAACCCACAAAATGAGGGTTTTGCCAACAACCATGGGCAGATTTGGAAGATTCATCAACCGAAAGTTCAGAATCCCCTCCTGTGTTCAACATGCAGTGAATGATCGTGAATGCAACGAACGCACTGAATAAATGGGACAAATCCAGTGGCCCCACATGGCTGTCCCGCCTGTGCTGCAGCTTTCGCAGCAGCTGCCATAGCGCTGAAACTCTCCGAAGTCACAGGCTGGCGACGCGGTCAAGGGATGTCAAGGGTCACACATACGTCCCAACGTGGGAAGACACTGAGTACTTTCAAAATCATGAGTTGGTCAACGCAATTGAATAATTGGTATCATTCACTGGACTTCTTGCTGAATCATTTTGCCATTTGATATAAACTCCACCCATCAAAGGTCCGCCAGGATTTCTGCGAAAAACAAACAATCTACCCTAGGCCCTAGGCAAGAAGCAAATCCGAGCGTGTAACACACGAATGTTCACTTTGACGCGAAACGCCGTTGCTTACCTCTAGCTTTTCTGACTCGCCACCCCAAATTTGAGGGTTGATCATTGATCATCATTTTCCCATATTTTGTGGTTCCAATAGTCATTCTGGGGCATTCCCGATTTTGGACACGCCCATACAGGGTCGTGCGCAGCGGCGTTCCCCTAAGGTAGAGAAATAGGATGGTTAAACAAGTGCAAGTACGAATTGCTGCTGTCACTGTGGTAATCCTTAGGTGGGTGGGGACCCACATTGATTCATAGACCAGAACAGGNTAGACCAGAACAGGTATAGTCTGCGTAGGTTTTCTATGCACGGTCTGAATGGAAGTAGTTCATTAGACAAAATACATCCGCAAATAGAAACATAATTTCAATGATTTGAAACTTGTTGGCTAGAAGATTGCGAAAATGCTTCGAACATGGAAAAAAAGGATCGAGTATAATGAGTGGCAACCTGCAGACAAGCTCTGGACTACCGAAGTGTTTTTTCTCAAAGACCAAAAGTCACTTG